>PVKA01013595.1:0-54582 GCA_004027165.1 Ctenomys sociabilis | reverse complement strand
TTTTTTTTTTTTTTTTGAGACAGAGTCTTGTTATGTTATGAAGTTGCCCAGCTAAGCTTGAATTTGTGATCCTTCTGTTTCAGCCTCTCAGATTTCCAGGATTACGGCCAATTGCCTGGCTGTCTCTTCTTGTGTAATGTTTTCTTAGGACCCTTTGATAATTCCATATCATTAGAAACCTACTTCTTGGCTGCTCCCTTGTGTTCTCTGGCTTCTGGGGCTTTAGATTTGGTCATGATTTCCTTTGTGCCTTGTTTAAGTGATGGCCAAGCCCTAGAGGATGGAGATGTGGGTGCTACAAGGCCACTTGGGTGTTAGATTCCAGCTAAGATTGTGAGTTAATTGATACACAGCAGCATCCATCCCCATAAATAATAATGATGATAATAGTAATAATAATGTAGTACTGGGGTTAATATAAACTTTAACAATAAACCAGTCTTTATCATTCACCTGATACCCATCTACCTTTTAAAATTTTGAGATAAGTTTTTACCAGATTGCCCAAGCTGGGCTTGAATTTAGGGGTCCTTCTGCCTCAGCTTCCCATAGTGCTGAGGTTATAGACATGTGCACCAGACTGAAACCCTGTAATACTTTTAATTTACAGCAAGAGTTGAGGATTTGTGCTCCGCCATAGTTGAGGGCTAACAGCTCAGGCCCAGATGGTAAATAATTGGGTTATGCAGGCTATATATGGCCTCTGTTGCAACTATGTATAGTCCTAATGTGTGAAAGCAACCATAAAAGAATTCACAGGCAAGTAAGTGACTGTTGCCTGTGTTCCAATAAAACTTTATTTTTAAACAGTTTGTGGACAGAGTGTTTTGAGTCTGTCTCTACGTAGATAAGCACAATTACTCTCGTTGATGGATCTAGACACCAAGAGTCTTGCTTTAGAACTAGATATCTAACATCAAGTGTTAGCTTTTGCCCACACACTGTGTGCTTCTTGGGCAGCTCACAGCCATATGTTTCAGCCCTCTGCAAAGTGGCTTTGGCAGGTCATTGCATTGTCATTGAGAGTTCCTTGGTTAAATTTGAGAAATGTCCAGGTAAGCAAATTTACACAGCAGGTGCTACTTCCTGAGTGTGTTTTGGTCAAAGAGTTTATGACACACTCTTCAGACTCGTTCTCCTCCTGAAAAATGGCAATGTTTCCTAACTTTCAGATGCTTGTACCCTTCATCCTAATCCATTCATTACTGGATGTCATTTGTTCTTTTAGGTACGACATGGTCTAGAACATTTAGAAACATGTCCGCAAACTTCAGCCTTGTAGCCACTGGCAGAAACAGGCATGTGGAACAGTTGCTGTTGACTTGTCAGAAGGCCACAAAGTGACTGACCTGGTTGGCAGTCACTGGAAAGCACAGCAGAGTGGAAACCATGTCTGCCATGAGCCTGACCAGTTTCTAACTTCAGTGTTGACTGGTTGTGTGGCTCTTGGGAAGTAAGTTACGGGCCTGCTCTAAGGCCTTTACCACATGTTCCCAGACACATTTCCCAAAGCCTTGCATTTTGGGGAAGGAGGTGGTGATAATTTACACATGAGGCGTGTAGTCACCAGCAGGAGAAGGACCTTGTCGGACTTCAGGAAGCCAGATCCTGGTGTTGAGATTCAGATTCAGGTGTTCAGGATTCTGGAATGTTCCCTTTTGTGGCGTTACCCAGCGGTGGGGAGCATAGGGCAGGGTAACGGAACCATCTTCCCCAGAGGACTGCAGCAGCTGCCTCCTGTGCATCTGGTGGTTGGCTGTTGGCCAGAATGAGGATGACATTTACCGAATATGCTCAGGGACACCTGACTGTTTTATAAGGAGTCTGGGGCCATACCTTTTGTTCACATATGCGGTATTCTTGTTTAAACAGGGACTCTTATGATTAAAAGTAATAATTCTATTAGGAGAAAGGAAGCCAAAATTTTTTCCTAATCATTTAGCATCCGGAGAGGAAAGAGACCTCTTATCTTAGGGACTGACCCATTTACAACCCTGTAAGTGAATATGCATTGAGCTATGTTTATTTCCTTTTTCTCTGCTCCTTCCAGAATTCTATTGAAAATAATAGAAGCAGCAAAAAATAAAAAAAAAAACAAGAGCCCCATAACTGGCTGAAAAATGAGCAAGGTGCTACAGTGACCCAGAAGCACTGGGGACAGCAGTATAGAATAAGTGAAGCAGATGGGATCAGATTGATGGTGAGACTCCACAGCAGAGCAACTTACAACCCGATGGAGACAGACGTGAGAATTACTAGAAAAATGAATTTTCTTTGCATCCTGGAAGCTTCCCAAGAATCAAAACTGTAGGGAGTGGCGACAAGAAGGGATAGTAAGAGTTCATGGCCAGGAATTAATAACTTTGAAGCAGCTGCTGGGGTTTTGCTCTGTTTACCTCCAGGGGGTTGGTGGTCAGTTCACCTGCACAGCACCGTCTTTTCCTTTAGCTTTAAAGAACCCGGGCAGTTTATGCAGGCAGAATGCACCTGGATGATGGGAGCTGCATTATGTTGCTGGGGTTCCAGGGTCGTTTCAATCTCCAGCTCCAAGGTTACATCACCTCCAAGCCTTGAACTGAAGCTGCTCCTTTTTGCTCAGCTCATTCACATTCTCTGCATGTGTCTCAAGCAAGCCTCATTAATATCTCACCCTGATTGGTGCAGCCCCAGGCTTATACACATGTGTAAACCACCAAAAAGGGTCATTAGACATCCGAGAAGAAACCAGAATTGAGTCCAGTGGAATGATGGGTGAACAGTTAACATGGAGCCACTTACAGGTATAATCCTGCATACCTATTATCCCAGCACTCAGAGAAGCTGAGGCAGCAGGAATACAAGTTCAAAGCCAGCCTGGGCAGCCTACTAATTTAGCAAGACCTGCCTCAGAAAGAAAAACAATAACAATAACAACAACAAGAAAAACAGGACTGCAGGGAAACTCTAGTAATTCATTGTTCCAAACCTCACTGCATCGTGTATCCATATGCAGGAGCAATGCAGAGTACTGAGCAGCTCACCACGGGATTGTCATGCTGAAATGCACTGGCTTGGGGTCAGCAGAAGGGCTGAAGGGCAAAATGGAAACAAGAAAGGACTTAGAAAATTAGTGGTCTGGAAAATTGAACAGGGGATTTATTTGAAAATTCAAAGCCAAGGGATTAAGATGAGAATTAGGAAGCAGAATTACGAAGTGCGCAGGATAGATCTGAGGGACGGAGTATCAACTGAGAGACAGATGGAGAGGGAAAAGCCAGGTTAAAATAGTCTTTGATTCTTGGATGCTATCAAGGGAGACAGAGAGATGATAATTACTCTTAAAAGCTAGTTTCTCTGAAAGAGTGGCTTTTCTTTTCTCAACACCAAGTGTTGCTCACGGCTCTCCTAAGCTGCCAGCAAACCAACCCATAAAAAGCAGCACTTCAACTTTTTGGTGTTGTGTGATTATATTGCTATGAAAAATACAAATAAAAAATAAGATAGCTTGTGAAAGTATCCAAGTAAAAACATGCAAACAAAACCCTACTATTCTTCAGAGCTATGCAGATAATTTTATCATGACTAAAGCTGATAAAGAAAACAATGAACATCACTCTTCTTTAAAAAAAAATCTGACATCATGATACATGTCACACACTCTACAAATTTTAATGTGCACATATGAGAATATAGTGTTAAAAGGATAAAATGTTAGTAACAACCACCATGTGAATCTGTGTTTAAAACTATACAGGATTCTACTCGTGATTTTCTTTTTAATTTCCGTGTAAGTTTGAAATTATTTTCAAACCATAATGGAAAGGAATGTGTGTTAAAATGACACTATGCTGGTCACAAACGGCTAAGTGACTCAGAAACTCTAAATGAGAGGATGGGGAGGGGGGAAGAGGTCCTGAAGTGGCACTTCTTGGTGATGGTTCTGTGTGCTGTGCGAGTGGATCCCACCTCGAAATGTTCAATTCTGAGGGACCTAACATTTCTGAGCCTTTGACTGTGCGGACTGCCATGCAGTATGCAGGCTTTTGTTACACAGCTTTTTATTTCCATTCTGTATCCTAGTGAAACCTCAGCGACTGAACACTGCGCCATAATTAAGGATGCAGACTTAAAAGCCAACCACAGCATATGTGTGTGCCAGCAGTGACAAGTACTGATAAGTTCACGACTTCTTCCTTCTCCTGACAGCTGCAAATTTCTTTTGGTATCAACTTTAAGATGGCCCTGCTTTCAGGAGGGATAAAATGTGGGAAAAGTATCATAGGATGCTGTCATGGCAACATTAAAGGAAGACAGGAAGCTTGACGTATCTGGTAGATTAACTCCTCTAGGCCTTAGGAAGAAATGAGAGTGAACTGAGATTTGTGTTTTTCTACCACTGGAGGCCAGTAAATTATAGAGCTTGTAGCACTGGGTGCTTGGAGAAAGTCCTGGGAACACAGAAACCTGAAACCAGCCCTATTTTTACTTCATTTCTTTACTGAACAGATGCTGGAGCGCCTCATCAGCTGGGTGCTCTGAGAAGCCGAGGTGATTGGAGAAAGAAGTACAAGATGCTTACGATGGGGAAGTCAAGGAGTCTGCTTGTACCTCCAGCCTTCTGTCTTTTTTTTTTTTTTTTTTGTGGAACCAGG
The DNA here is from genome assembly GCA_004027165.1 of Ctenomys sociabilis. Taxonomy (NCBI): domain Eukaryota; kingdom Metazoa; phylum Chordata; class Mammalia; order Rodentia; family Ctenomyidae; genus Ctenomys; species Ctenomys sociabilis. The sequence continues at coordinate 49,951 of PVKA01013595.1, read as the reverse complement.
GATTGAACTCAGGCCCTTGTACTTGCCAGGGAAGCACTTATTCCACTGAGCCATCTCCCTGGGCAAGCCTTCTGTCTTTGTTGTGTTCCTTTATGTACACAAAAGAATCCCATAAAATCTCCTGCTGCTGGAGCCCATATCCATATTAACCGGAGCTTTTACCAACTGGAGCCCATCGAATAATTTCATTGTATAATTTTATAGTATTTAACACATGATATGTTTTGCACAAGTGTGAATATGTGTTCAGAATAAATCTCCAAGAGTGTAATTAATGGGGCAAATACTGTGCATTGGGACTTTCACCACTGACAGTGATTATTTTGGCTCATGGCAAATGTGAGGGCTATTTCCTTTAGAATGTAAAATCTTTTTCCAGTTTTGGTATTCATATTACATCGATATTATATTTGTATTATCTTGCTTTAGTTTTAATTGACATTCTCTCATATTTTAAGGATTCCGTCATATGATTGCAATCATATGATGGTGTTCATTTATCTATATTTGAAGAGATACGGTCTCCCTGGGTTGCCTAGGTGGGCCTCAGACCCTTTGACTCAAGTGGTCTTTTTGTGTCATCCGGCTTGGTAGCTGGGACTATAGATATACTATTTCTGGCATGGTGTTTATTTTTATTAAACTATCTGCTCAGGGTCTTTGCTACTTTTTTATTCAGAACTTTTTATCATTTATTGTGATACTCATTATGTATTTGGCCCATTATTGTTTTGCGTTTGTTGGGTGTTGCAAATATTTGTCAATTATCCATTAACATTGCTTATTTAGGAAATCAAATGGAAGTTTTAAACATAGGCTTTAAAATATTCTACTTTTTTCTTGTCATAGTTCTGAAAAAATGCTTGGTTATCATTCCTCTGGCATTTGCCTTCCACTCTCCAGTTTCTCCTAGTCCCATTCCTGCTGTCTTCTTGTGACCTTCTCTGTATCTCCTCTCCTCGTCTCTCCTTCTTGACCTGACAGTGGGCCCACTGTAAGGTAGTGTGCTGCCATTGCTGGAGCCTTACGTAAGCCTGCAAAGGTTTGCAAGCACCAGCTTTCTAAGTAAGGCCAGCACTGCAGCTGAAATGCATCTTTCCTCCCATATAGCCATTCAACCTCCTGCAGGAACCCTGTTGGTAGATCTGATTTTTCCTTCTAGCTGTTGATACCAAGGATTATATCCTAATGTTGACTTGAATCCTTAATGCTCTTTTTTTTTTTTTTTTTGTCTTTTTGAGGCAGGGTCTCACTATGCAGTTCAGGCTGGCCTTAAGCTCACTTTGTAGCTCAGGCTGGTCTCGAACTCACAATAATCCTCCTGCCTCAGCCTCCCGAGTGCTGGGATTACAAGAATGCGCCACCATGACCAGCTTCCTTAATGCTCTTGATATGGATTATCCAATTTCCCTTAAAAGGGAATTTATCTGCCCTAATGGGTATAGATTCTGGTATCAACTTTCAGAATTTCATTCCATTCTGGTATCTGCGGTAGCAAGCATCCAAAAGCGTCTAATACTTTTTATTTTGTTTCATCAGCTTTGGCTGATTTTTGATTTAATTGTAAAAGTTATTTATTTATTTGGCATAGAGTCTTGCTGTGTAGCTTGGACTTGTAGTGATCCTCCTGTCTCGGCCTCCTCAGTGCCCAGATTACATGCAAGGTGTGCGTCGGGTTCTGGGTCTGGCATGGCCTGCGGCACCGGGAATCAAATTCTGATCCTTGCACTTGCCAGGCAGGTGCTTAGGTTGCTGAGCTATCTTTCCAGCTGCACTTTGGCTGCTTTTTAAAACTTCGACTTTGCTTTAGTCCTTTCATTTTCATGTTTCCTGTGCACATCCTGGTGTGCCTTGAGCTAAGTTGGTACAGTGCTGGATTACCGCAGTGCACACCTGGCTTTTCCTTACGGTTTCTCAGTTCGAGAGATGTGAGCCAGGATGGCTCCTGCATCTTGTCTGTGCAGCCTGTGGCGTGAGCGTGACTGGTGCAGAACAGAAGTGGGGAAATGGAAGCTTTAGATCTTGGTCAAGTTTTATATGTTTCATTTACTTACTGCCTAGAAAGTTTGAAATTTTGAACTTGTCAGCAAAAATATTGATTATGAATGGGTTTGAGGTTTGTAACGATATACGATAGTATGCGTTTCCTGGTTCCACAGTCCCCCGTCTCAAAATTGAGTATAAAAGCTGTCGGCAGAGTAGATTTATTCATCCTGATCTTGTTTTCTTGAACACAGTCCTTAAACACATCCAGTAATGTGTAGACTGAGTGTATTAACTTGAGGCTGTAAACTATATTTTTAAGGTTACAGTTATAACTTTTTAAGTGTGATGAAATGTCTTCCTTTTAGTCTCCTCAATAAAATCTATCATTTATTGTGTAAAAGCCTTTATGGCTGAGCAAATGACAGTCCCTTTTCTGAAGCAGCAGTGTAAATCGGTCCCCACCCTGGCAGTTATTTATAAGCTCCTTCCATACTGGGCTTTCGTTCTTCACCCAGAAGTGAGAGCCTAATGCCACAGAGCTGGGAGTTTATGGTGTGTGTGTGTGTGTGTGTGTGTGTGTGTGTGTGTGTGTGTGCGTGTGTGTGTGTGTATGTTCTTCTTTTGTGTGTCTTGCTTTTGGCTTATTGATTATAAATGCTCAGTCACTATGCAGCTTTGCCCAAGAAATACGAACCATTAGAAAATTAAAGCTGAAAAGGATCTTGGTAATCACTCTAGTCTAATTTCATTGTTTTGTAAAATGACGTTAAAGTCTACCTGGAAAGTGCAGTGACTGTCACAGATAATCATTTATTGTGGCAGTGCTTCCATTATCAAACCAGGCTCTGAAATATGAACCTAATTGTTCGTCATACTTCCTTCGGTGCCAATTAAGTTGCTTGTATCCATTGCTGCATATATGTTTCAAAATGTAAATAAGTAAATTGAGTATTTAACTGCAAAATACAAAGTGGCCCTTGTGCTTGCCAGGGAAACACTTACTCCACTGAGCCATCTCCCCAGCCCCAGTTTTTATTTCTAAAATTAATTAAATTGAACATTAACTCAATTTTAAGCAAGATTTTAAAAAATATTTATTTGATACAGAGTATCGCTATGCAGTTGTGACTTGTGATACTCCTGTCTCAGCCTCCCCAGTGCTGGGATTACAGGTGTGTGCTACCATGCCTGGTTCTGCGGCTGGCATGGCATGCAGTACTGTGGGTCAAATTCTGGTCCTTGCACTTGGCAGGCAGGTGCTTAAGACTGCCAAGCTATCTCCCCAGCCTGTTAAGCAAAATTCTTGTCTATCATTAGGACAAAAATTTTTTAAGGTAAGAATCTTTTTCCAGATATTTCAGAAGTTACTGCAAGATTATAAGGAACAAAAGAAATTCATACATACCCTCTTTGTAATACAGTGATCATTTATCCTCTTTCCCCCAACCCCCATCTGTCTTTGCATAGATCCTTTTCAAACAGTGGTGTCAATTGTGCCGTTATTTTGTAGTTGATGATAAGTATTGGCCTCTTCCCTAGATTTCCTTTGAAAGACTCTGTTTGTAATGGATGTGTAAACTTTTATTGTTTGCGTATACTGTGATTTAGCTCCTTTGATTTCCAACCTCTCAGTGATTTGGAGTCTCTGTCTACTATAAATCCCACTGAAATATAGAACATCCTTTTTGAGATTTGGCATTCCTTGACTTAGGATCCATGGCTGTTAGGGCTAGCAAGGGTGGGAGGCTCAGTGTGTGCAGTGCCAGATGCTGGAGAAACCTGCTTCCAAGTGGCTCAGGTGGGCGTGAACAAGTCTCAGTTTGCTTTTGCCTGTGCCAACTACCTTTACCTTTGTGGTTTTGATTGGAGAAAATTCGATTGGGTTTTACTTTGAGTGGTTCTGCTCATCACGCTTTTTTGTTCATACGATTGAAGCTTTCTCCTTGTCCCAGTAACAGCTCTGGACGGGACAGTGCATAGCAGTATGGGAGATGCATCTTGGTGTAAATCTGTAACCCCAGGAAACAATATGAAACTCAAAGTCTCCTCATTGGGTGTGCCCTGTTTTTTCTAATTTTTTTCTAGTGTTGATGATACAGATACTTTTCCCATCTTATGACTGAGGGACTCTTTTCCAGAGAGCTGGCATGATTTTCCTAACACCTGTGTACCTCAGAAGTGACAAAGCTGGGGTCCAGGCCCAGGTGGAGTTCTTTAGGAATTTATCATTGCCCCGCACCACAAGGCTGTGATATATTAATCTTATGGCAAGGATTATTTTTAAACTTATTCACACTAAAGAAAATAGAATGTCAGCTGGCCATTTTAATTGTTTTAATATAAAAGAAAATTAGAATCTTTTAAAATGACAAAATAAAAGTGATCCCCATCTCAACCTCCCAAGTGCTAGGATTATAGGTGTGTGCCACCATGCCCAGTGCCAGGGCTGGCACAGCATGGGAGGCTGGGGATCAAACCCGGACCTTGCGCTTGTCAGGTAGCTGCTTATGCCTCTGAGCTGTCTCCCTAGCCCCTACCATTTGCTTGGCATGTGCACAGAATGCTGTTTCCAAGCTCCTCCTCAGAAGGCTGCTCCTGAAAGATGCACAGTGCCATGGTGCTGGCGAGGGTGCTGGCGCAGGTGCCAGAGGGTGCCTGGTGCGCCTTGGAGACCAGTGCACTGGGATTCAAACCTGAGCTGCTTGGGTCCTCGTTGAGGCTCTGCCATGTGCTGGTGTGCCTGCAGCCATTGGTCGCTTTCCTTGCCGTGGTGTTTCCCCTCTTCTAGCAATTTTCTCACACCTTTGACATTTACGTCTCATTCACGGGAGCTTTATTAGCTGTGTAAGCCGCAGAAGTGGCATAATGTTCCAGAGCCTAGGCTCCGCTGACTTTCTGAAATGAGTTTTTGTTTTCACGTTTTCAGTAGTCATATTTTCTGTGTGCTGGTGAAAACAGTATTTTCCCTCACAAGGGCAGTAAATCACAGGGACATCCCGCCTTATTGAAATGATACCTAGAAAATAATTTCCTTAGTGAGGTCAGTATTTTATGGATCACTTTTTAGGGACTTTTCTGTTACATTTTTTTGTTTTTAGAATAAGTGTTCGACTTATATAAGTGTATTGAACTTAGAGCAATTACATGTTGACTTTCTCCATTTTGTCTTTGAGTTTTTGGATAAGCGTGACATGGATGATTTAAGATGTGATAAAATGTTTGAGTGAGTTATTTGGGGGAAGAAGCTCTTTTTCAGCCATCTCAAAAATTCTGGGTAATAATTTCTGAGAATTTCTCATAGACTTCAACGTAATGAGCACAGATAATTTGATATTGATGATATATGATAGACAACTTACATAGATTTTTTTTTCTGTCATTTTTAGGATTCTGAGTAACAATAAAATATCTGAGCTGAAGAACGGCTCATTTTCTGGATTAAGCCTTCTCGAAAGATTGTGAGTATTCTTTCAGTGTTATTTCTCATTGTATGAATGCATTTTCATTTTCATGTTTTTTTGCAGGGAGGGCTTAAAGTCTCACTTCTGAATCAAGAGCTAATTGTTTCTTAAAAGAATTTTATTATTATGTTTGTGATCTATGCATTTTGATTATAAACCTTTGCTCAAATCCCACATATTGATATAATAAATAAATATGTTTTCTCGTTGTTTTATTTTGCAGTATTTCAGGAATTGAAATCTTCTTTTTTTTTTTTTGGCCTAACGGGATTGAACTCAGGCCCTTGCGCTTGCCAGGGAAGCACTTACTCCACTGAGCCATCTCCCCAGCCCCAGGAATTGAATCTTTAGAAAGCAAATGATTGCTTAAAGCAGAGGTTGGCAAACCTGTCAAAGGCAGTTGCTAAGCACCTTGGGCTGTATAAACCCAGGTGGACCCCACTGTGCAGTGTGTGGACGTAGTCACGGACAGTGGATAAGTCAGCACTAGTGAGGAATTGTGTAGGGACAATATAGTGACAAGGTGGATGTGCCCAGTATGGCTTTGCAGGCCACGAGCCAGTTTGCTGACCCCTGGCTTAAACTTCATATATGTTTCAAAAACTTCTGTCATGAATTGTGTATGTTTTATAAGTAGAACTTTTTTTTTTTTTTTTTTATAAGTAGAACTTTTAAAAAAGCATATCAAGGTGGGTAAAGTTTTGGTAAAATGATATTTTATTCAGATATCTGCGTTTAATATCTTTTTTTTTGCTTGGAAATTTAGTTGTGCTTCTGCTGTGATGGGTTACATGGGGCAGCTGTTGCTTGTGTGGGGAAATTTTAGGAAAGAGCGATGAATTTGCTTGTGCTCAGAGTAATTCTCCAGGGCCCTGCTTTCCCTGTTACTCATGCATCTAGGATTAAATTTCAGAATATACAAGAGTCACGTTGCTCATCTTCATTCCTGGGCAGTTACAACTGTGCTTACTTTTCCTATTTCTCTGGGCCCTGCTTTACTTTCTCTGCCTTTCTGTGTGCACTCCTTGGGCCATGTCATTTCGCATCTTTCGCAGTTCAGCTCTCAGGACTTATATTGTCTATGTTTCTTTCTTTTTTCGTATTTTAGTGAATGGTCTACAGGGTGTTCAGGGTCTCACTACTACATCGGAATCACAGTGGTCCTCCTGTTTACAGCCCCCCAAGAGCTGTGATTATAGGCCTGCGCCACCATGCCCAGTGTCAATTGTGTCTCAGTGCACCCCACGGGTGGGGCTGCCATGGCAGGCACAGGGATTGAACCCCAGGCCCCTGCACCTGCTTGCTTTAATCTGCTTTTAAGGTGCTTTAATCCACTGAGCTATTTAGCTGGTCCTTGCCTATGTTTCTAATGTGTCATAAACATGTACCTAACTACTGAAAAGCATACCTAGTACCCCAGTAGTTAGTTCCCAGCTTAGTTTTCTCTATTTTTTCTGGTACTTGTGTGACTGAAACGTCGTTCCTGAGTGCCAGAGGATGCTAGCACACCCTCAGCTCTGGTCCTGGTGGTGCTGGGAGTGGGCCTTCCTGCATATCCTGTGGCCGCTGTGTCGGGAATGGGCACTAGGCCTGATTTGATTGAGTTAGGATGTGCTTGGGATTTGGAGAAAGGTGTTTCCTTGCTGTCAGCAGGAATGAGGGTTGTGCTTCCGGCCCAGAAAGCGTTCTGCTGCAGTGTGGGCTGGGCCCAGCACGCCGAGGAGGCTGGAGAGATGGCTGACAACATAAGCGGGGTGTGTGTATGTGTGTGTCTCCCAGGAGGACGCTGCCAAAGCAAGCGCCTCTCTGCCCTCAGAGTGTGGAAAGCAGTTGGTGGCCGTCATGGGTGATCTGTTCTTGCAGAGAGAGAAGACCGTGGCTGTGGCTGTACATAGCCTGTGGTGCCCGTAGTAGGTGCTCAGTGGCACTGAGGAAATCTGTGTGGGCTCCCTTTGTCAGAAGGAAGACAGAGTGCCGAGCTCTCAGAAGTTATGGATAACATCTCTTGGGTTTAAAAACACACTTTATTCTTGATGTGATTGTTCATGTACCCACATAAAAATGTAGCCAGCCTGGCTAATGGCCTGTGCTGTGCTGTGAATTACTGCCCTTTTCAGATAAGTTTTTTAAATTTGGTTTGTAAATTTCCTTTGTATTTGACCCTTTTGCTGATAATAAATCTATGTATGTAGTAGAAACAAGTTACATTACAGCAGGGTGGTATTAAGATGCAGTGCCTGTTTATACCTGAATCCCAGAATAGTGCCTCTGTCTTTTGTGACAGGACCTGCACTCAGAGAATTTTGAGTCTGTCTTATTGGTCCAGACTCCCAGTTTACTGGCTGTGGCACCTGGGCCTCCACTGTTGGGGGGCATTGGCATCTGCGTAGACCCTCGCATCGGCACTCTCTGCATGTACCGAGCAGTGCAGATCACTGGCCTTGCCATTGAGAGAGAAGAGCAGGGAGGGAACAGGATGGGACAGGAAGGAAGGGGAGGGTAGGGTAGGGGAAGGGAGGGAAGGGGAAGAAAGATGTGGTTGGGCTCCTACTCACTGGGCCTGGGAGGGGACAAGAGCAGAGCAAAGAGGGAGCCCCACTCAGTCAGGACTGTATGTAGGGGAGTCCCCAGGTGGCTCCTTTCTGCCTCAAAGGACAAACTTTCCTGCTTCAGTTTTCACATTTCTACCTGTCTATCCTGAGTCTCCCTGGAAGTCGGAGAGCTGTCTTGGCTTGAGTACTGGCAAGGAAGGCATATCGTTCCTCCATGCCTGCCTCCAGCAGGCTTCAGCCCTCAGCTGAGCTCACATGCTGTATACCTGACCCGACCCCTCTCCCTAGGGTGTGGCCAGCCTCATGGGTGCTCTAGACTGTGCTCCATAGTTCTTGGGGGATTGGGGCTCTGACCCCAGTGACAGCCTCTTCTGCGGGGTACTTTTTGTGGGGCTGCATTCTTGTCTCATTTCCCGTGTTCCTGCTGACACATCGTGGGATCCCCTTCAGAGTACAGCCACTTAGCTAGTATATTTGTCTGGGAAAATTTTCCTAAGAGATACAACCAGACATATGCAAATGTTTGTAATCACTATTTGGCTAGGGACTTATATGAAAATAAGTTAACCAAACAACTTAATAATATAGCGGAATAGGATATGTTGTAAAAAGTTTGCAGAACCAGATGTTTCTGAAGCCAGATTCCAGTCTCATGTTCTCTCTTTCTCTCCTTCCTCACCCTCCTTCCTTCCCTCTCTCAAATTTTCATATATTTTAGAATTGATCTTTTATTCACTATCTAACTTGCTCACTAATGGGACAGAATACCCCACACTCGTAAGTTAAAGGTGGAAAGCTTTCTTTTAGCTCCTAGTTTGTCGAGGTTTCAGTCTAGTAGTTGGCTGGCTCCAAGGCAGGGCAGCAAGGCAGAGGAGAAACGGTCCATGACATGGCAGGTGAGAAGCCCTGACATATCCTTTTTCTTTCCCTTTATGCTTTCCAGGCTATGAGCCCTTTGGGTGGTGCAGTGCACACCTAGAGGGCCCTTCCTTCTTCAACAAGCCCATTGTCCTCTCTCAGAATCATCTTAAATCAGTCAGTGGACTATGTCCACTGATCCAGTATCACATGTCATGATGCTAGGTTACACCTCTGTGACCATAGTCACACATCCATGATCTGGTCAACTCCCTAAAGTCCCACATATTTGGGGGAGGTGAGCATCTTAAGTATACGCCATAGTATTTGCCATGTGTTCATTCACCCATCTAGCTGTCATCTCCTTCTCTTTGGTCTCTTACTCTTTTCTTCTTTACAGAGTGATGTCCTTCTTGTATTGTTAATACTCTCATTCTACAGCTACCTTCTGACCAGTGTGTTTAACACCTTAGTGTTAATTTTACTCTAATGGGTTAAGGCCATGAAGGTAATTTTTTTTTTTTTTTTTTTTTTTCACTATTGATAGAGCCTGCCCTGTCTAGTTAAGGATGAGGAGCAGCTTGCTGTGGGCTTTGGAGAAAAAATTCATAGCTTCCAGGAAGACTCAAGAACTCTCTATTCTGTTTTACATTGTCATATTTAGAAGGTTTTTCGGGCCTAAGATACTATACTGTGACTAAGACTAACCTGGCAGTTACACACTGAAAATAGTGCTCAGAGAGGAACCAGCCACAAGGATGCTTTGTCACTGATATCTTGTGATACCAGAGAATTGCTTCCTTAATCACTGAAGACCTGAGCCAGGCATTCTTATACTGGCGTCCAAAGGCATCTCTCATCATACACTGCTTTCTTTCCTGAAGGAATGAGGTCTTTACCAAGAACTGTTAAAATACTCCCTTCATTTTTGTTAAGGCAGTTCTTGTGCTTTTTCACTTAAGTTTTAATGATCTACTGTCTTAGATTTAGCTCTGTATTCTCAAGTTAGTCTCCTGTTTACTAGGGACACTGTGGGTTTGTGTGGAAAAGGGGATGGTAAATGAGAGCATAGGACTATAAATATCTTTTGGCAATGCCTGATTAATATGGCTATTATTAAATATTATGTAATATGTCAAGAATTTATTATTAAAGAGTATATCTTTAAATCATATTACTGTACTTAGTTATTCATGAGCGGTATTTGGTAGAGACGCATGCAGTTCATCATGGGCCACAGATTTATGGCTGCTCTAGTTAAATCAGTTCCTCTTGTAGATGCTGTTTAAAATCTGAAAAGAGAACTTATGTTTTAAAAAAATGAAGCTGACATTATATATTTCTATTTGCAGAGATTTTTGGTTTATGCAAAATAAGTTAAAATATATGAATTGAATTTTCTTGTAAAAATGTCTTGTCTTTCTGAGGTTTAAGGTTGGACTTCGCTGGGGTGGGGGGAGGCATCAAGACGTTCGGGGTGGTGATTCATTGCATCTCCTGGGATGTAAGAGTTCACAAGCTCAGAAAATGGAGATGTTTTATGTTGAGGTCAAAACTAAATTTTATTATGAAAATTTTCAAATGTAGCAGATTTTGGAAAGGATGCCAGTCTCCTTCTCCATATCAGCAGTTTATATTAATTTAGCAATTCAGTGAGTGTTCCCATTTTGCCATCTTCTCTCTCCTGTAGCAGAGTATGCCTGCACCTGCACATACTAGCGAGTTATGCGAAGGTCAGCGTCTGTGTCATACTACAGCCTTACTGTGCGGTGAAAATGGTTCTGAAAAACTAATGCCCATTATCTGACTTTTGAACATCTTAGCAATTTGGTGGCTAGCAACTACTCTCAAAATAGTTTTATAATGAAATTCTATCTCTCAGTTCATGTAATTCTATCTCTCAGTTTTAGTTTGTTTTTCAACTGTTTCCCTGCCCCTCCACTTGCTGTGTGTTGGGTGTTGGTTGAGTTGGTGCAGCAGACTCTGATCTTGTGGAACTTAGGGTCTCTTGGGAAAGACAGTTTAAGCACCAGGGTACTGAATGTGATGAGACAGGACGCGGCGGGCTTGGAGCACTATTGTGGAGGGAACCGTCTCTGGAGGAAGGAATGATGTTTAATTCAAACTTCTGTACATGAGTAGGAATTGGCCATGCAACAGAGGAGGATTGAGATGATGGTGGAAGATGAGGAAACCCATCTGCAAAGGTCAGAAATGAAAGAAAGGTGTCCTTTCTCTTTTTAAAACTTTTTGTGAGACTGGGAATGGACCTCAGAACCTTGTGGTATATAACCATGTTCCTCAATTCTGAACATGCTCGAGCAATGCTCAGAACACAGGAACCACCACTGAGCTACATTCCAAGCCTAAAGATGACTATTGGATAGAAATGAGAGAGGGACTAGGTCTAAAGGAAGGTGCTGAGACAAAATGGGAAGAGCTAGGGAGGAACTATGGTCAAGGCTAAGGAAGCGGAGAGCTTTGGACTTTACTTTAAAGGCTGAACTCTGTTCTGAGAAGACTAATGCTTCTGTGGGTGTTCATTAGAGCAGAGACCTGACCAGGCTCACATTTAGAAGGATGACTGCATTTTGGGGGTGGCTGAGGGAAGTGAGGGTGTAAGGAGGAAATGTACAGTGTGTAACCCACCACAGGGTTATATCAGAGACGATGAAAGAGAGCTAGGTGATGTTGAGGTATTATTACTGTGTGTGACCATTTCTTCTTAAATTTAATTTTTCCAATATACATGGGAATGTGGAGAATATTACCTTTAACATCTTGATTTAACTCTGCTCACATGGTTGCATGTTTGTTTTACTTTCCTGTTGCTCTAGATAAAAATTTGCTTAATTCCTTTGGTCAACTTTTATAGTGTCAGTCTAAGATATGATTAAATCCTGGCTACTTGTTAACATAAAGAATTTGGCCAAAGTTTGTAATCTTTCTGCACATAAAGTTTTTCATCTGCAGTTGTGATACTGTCTCTTAGATCTTAATAGGGTGGTAAAAGATGGACTCTGACTCGCTGGTCTTAGTGAGGAGCCCAAAGGTAAAGCTAGATTTCAGATCCTGGGTTTACCAGTTGTTACTTTTTCTTCCTGTTGGGCTGATTGGATGAGCTTTTCTGCCTTTGTAGTAGAGCCACTGAGAGCTCTTGCCTCACCTGTGACCCCTCAGTAGCCACTATGGTGGGTTGTGTAAGCATGGCAGCTGCAAGTGGAGCATATTTGAGAGATCTGGGCAGGACTGACCAATTGCTGTAATTAGCAACATGGCGTGGCAAATTTTAAGGCATTGTGTGTGTCATTTGTCCCCCTCGAGTCAAGGGAAAAGTTTGCATGCGCACAACCCTCAGAGCTGTGCCTAGTTCACGGCCTAAACATGAAGTCTCTGGTAGTGGTCATGAGTGTTGAGATCAGTGCACTCTGTAATCTATCTTTCTCTTAATATTTTTTTAAAAAAATTTTTATTTACCCAGTATAGGGTCTCACTACACAGCTTGGACTTGTAGTGATCCTCCTGTCTCATCCTCCCTAGTGCTGGGATTACAGGCATATGCCAACATCTCATTCTTGGGAATGTCATGGTGTGTGGTATCAGGGATCAAACTCTGGTCCTTGTGCTTGCCAGGCAGGCATTTATGCCACCGAACTATCTCCCCAGCCCCTGCAATCTTTCACGGTTGCTCCCTTTTCCTATCTCCCCCATCCTAATGGTTTTGAATTTTTAAATGACTTCTGGTCTGTTTCTTGTGTTTCCTCTTGGAATGGAATGGGTAGGCCTCCTGGTTCACCACACCAGTTGTGTGTTAATGCTTGGTTCACATTTACCAGTGAATATCAAAACTTGTGTTTCCCTGGAAGAGATCCTGAGAGGGATATGAGGTCAGCTGGTTTGTTTGGGAGGTGTAATTGGGAGTGACACACTGAGAAGGAAGGACATTTTGCCAGCAAGTGTATGGGGTTGCAGAGCAGTGCAAGCTGCAGGCTGCTGGCACTCAGGATTCTGGGAGCTGGTGAGAAACATCTCAACCTGCCAGCCTCCATAGCTGGCATAGTTGGCTATTCACCTCCCAGGGCTCTTCCAAGGCTGTCCCTGGAGGTGATCTGAAGAAAGCCACACAGGAGCATGTGGTATCCATTGGGGCCTGAGGCAAGTGACAGAGAAACAGAAGTGTAGTAATGCCAGCAAAAAACTCACTCTACATGCTTTTCCTTTTTTGTTCAAACTTCCACGTTAAGAACTATTGTTTTACTCATAGTTAAGACAACTGAAGAACTTCTTGACGTTCAGACAGAAACCAAGGAATTGAGTTTATGTGAGATTCTTTTAAGAGTTTTTACTGCTGTCTGACTATACTTAGGTAAATCTGACTAAAGCTTCTGAACTTTCCCTGGTAGTTTTAGTTAGTTTATTTAGAAAATATTTTAGAGGCTGGCATGCAGATTCCCCAAGAGTAAGGGTAATTACCAGTGTTCACAAGGCTGTTTGCTTCCCGTGTTGTGTAATTGTCTGAATTCTGATCAGTGAAGTGCTTATTTAGCAAAGTAATCAGAACATAAGTTTTATATCTATGTTTAGTTATCTCATGTCTTTTAAAGTATTGTGAAATACAGAGAGAGGATGTTCATTTGATTTAGGAAATCCCAACTGACTGGAAAAGGGCCTGTGGAATAGGAACCCTGAGCCTGGCTACCGAAGAGGGCCAGGAGTGTGTTGGAAGGGTGTGAAACACTGCAAAACCAGAGGCTGCAGTGTTTACTGGATTCAGAGGTCTCACTTCCAGAGCATTGGTTCTGAGGATTTCTAATCAGTCTCTGTCAGCATGTATTAAACATCAGGCACAGTGTGGGAAGCCACAGTGTCAGTGACACGTCAAGAATGCTGGGCTTAGAGTAAATGAGCGTCTCTGCTGATGAGCAGTGGATGACCTCATCAGAATGTTCTGTGTGATTTCCAGGAAATTTATCTAGAAGCGAAGCCTTGCGCTGCGAGTTTTGTTCTACTGATGTGATGGGAACCAGGCCATGCAGTGGTTAGTTTTTGTTTACTGGTGGGACAGTGTAGTTGAATGTTCTTGTGAAGGAGATGGAAGAAGACATGCAAAATCTGTGCTCACTGCAGTAGGAGCTTCTCAAGAAACTTTTTCTTAAGCATAGTAGTGAAGGATACCTGGTGCTTCCTGAGTTGGAGGGGGTTGAGAAGGCAGACAGGGATTGTTTTCTGAGTAAGTCATTCAGACTGCCCAGGCACAGGCTACAAGTCCTTGAGGGAGAACTATCCATTAGAGAATCCCATGATGTAGGTGGCATCATGGTGCAGGATCTGCATCCAGTGTGGCCTTGTATATCTCAGCTAAAGTCAGGAACTGAGAGGCACCTGTCCTGCCTTGTACTGAGTGTTCCTCTCTGTGCCAGTGTTGTGTCGCCTGCTGTGTCTGCACCTCTGAGCTGTGGAAGGATGTGGGAGGCCCACACGTGGCTGTGTAAGGAAGGGCAAGGCTGGATTCCACAGAAAGCAGTCCGTTCTGCCTGAGGGGCAGATTCCCCGCAGGGTGCTAGGCATAGCTGAAGTATGGGCGAGCCTGCAGGTTGAATGCCAGGCCCAGAAAGGCGTGGTCTCTGACTCTGCACTATCTGCCTGTTTAAGGGGGCATCTTCACAGCCCCGCCCATGCTCAGGCACTGAGGGCTTCAGCAGCTCAACATGCTTCCTCAAATCCTGAAGTTTCTGGAAAGCCTGTGGGTGCACACTCGTTCCCACAGTGGTGAGGGACTGCCAGGGAACTGCCAGTGTGGGTAAGAAGGAGAATAGAATGTGCTGCTCTCAGGAGCCAAGCGGGGGCTTGTACATCTTTGCTTTGAGCTGTCATGCAATTCATCATATATTTGTTTATCGTCTCACTTTATTTATAGTAAACCTGATCACAGAAGCCCAGGGAGGAAAAACTAATAACAACAACAGCAATAACAACACAATCCCACATGACATGAATGTTAGAGGATGTATTGCCAAAGATTTGTTTTTAAATTCAGTATTATGATGTTTGTCATAAATAGAGCTGCAGATGTACTTTGATAACCAAAGTATGGCATGCTGAGACCAAAATTGGAGCAATAATGTAAATGCTTATAGGGTACTGATGGCTTACACTTAAAACATATAAGGACACACCTACATCTTATGACATACCTTTATTTTTATACTGACCAAAGCAAAAGGCTTTGGAGCCGCATTTCTCAGAGGCTGATGCTGTCAGTTACTTCTCAGGTAACCCCTGGCTTCTGTTTCTTCCTGTCGTTACTGGTTTCCTTGTAGCAGGTAAGTGTGCTGTGTGTCCTGTTTGTTACAGTGCTGATCTACGAGTAATTTTTACTTTCTCTTATTCTTTAACAGGGACCTCCGGAACAATCTTATTAGTAGTATAGATCCGGGTGCCTTTTGGGGACTGTCATCGCTAAAAAGACTGTGAGTCTATTTGAATTGCTGATGAATTTGAACTGTTTGTTTCAGGAGTTGTGATTAACTTACTCATGACAAGAAATGAGTGTTTAATAATTTCTAGGTGCTCACCTGGCCCAATCCCTTACAGAAGACAGAGAGAATTTAATATAAGTAGCTTAGAGTACTGTTAATTTGTATAAATGTGATTTGTTTCATGCTGGATTATTGTATCCCTCTTGGGTTAATGAAATCGTTACCACCGTGGCTCTGCAGGCCACCCTAATCTGTAGGTAATTTGCAAGCTATGACTTAGTGGAACTGTTTCTGTTGTAAATGACGTATAAATGGAGCACCTTTCTACCAGTGGTGCAAAAGCCTTGCCATTTTCACGTGTATTTTATAAGTACATTTTCATTTTGAAACCTGAAGGCCAGTTTTATGACTTGCAAAGATCACCCTCAGCCTGTCCATGTTCCTTCCAGTTTCTCAAGTTAGAATAGGGATTGTCCACCCCCAACAGCAGACTGCCTCTCCCTCCAGTGTTCCTGAAGAGTGTTGGCGCTGTGTGGCACTCATGGATTCTTGAGGGAAAGTAGGTACTGTAGAGAAAGAAAAATAATTTTCCCTCTACCCTTTGAAATTCCTGGCCAGGACCCTGATAACAAAAGACAGATGACCTAGAGTTAGAGAAGGACAAAGGAAAGGGACCTTGAATCTAGGAGCAGGCAGCTTGTGGGAAAGCAAATGAAAGAGAAACTAATAGGAGCTAAAGCCTAATTAGTAATGTTTGTTTTGTGGATTCCTTTGGTGAGCTCTCTGGGCTGATAAGGGACCATAAAGTCCTGGGGGGGGGGAACTTTTGTCCTTCCTGCTAGAGAGAGGAGGAGGGGACCCCTTTTTAAATGTATGCCTTGTTTGACAAAGAAGGAGACAGAAAACTTGTTCTTGTGTCTGTTTCTCCTCATTTGCTTTCAGTTCAGAATCATCCTCATGGTATTTCCACAGGGTTTTAAAAGCTATTACTGTGGTACTTCTATTTTTTGAGCGTGGAGATTGAGCCCCAGGGCCTTGTACATACCACTAGGGCAAGCGATTCACCATTGAGCCATCCCCGATCCCACTTTTTGCTTTTTCAAGTAAAATATCTTTCATCTAAAAGCTAACAACATCCTCTCGTTTCTCTCTGGGCAGCCTTTGAGGTCAGAATTCTGTAAGGCAGACAGTAATTGTGTTTGGAAGATTTGCTACTTCTTATAGAGTTATTTTAACTTTAGTCTGTGTCTGTAGACTGGGCCTTTTAATTTCTTTCTTTCCTTTTTTTTTTTTTTTTTTTGGTGGAACCAGGGATTGAACTCAGGCCCTTGTGCTTGCCAGGGAAGCACTTATTCCACTGAGCCATCTCTCCGGCCCCCCTTTTAGTTTTATAGCCTTTGCCAAGGTGTGCGTGGTGAGTCCTGTGATTTTATTTTCAGTCTTTGCTACCTTCAGTGGAAGCACTGGGATTTCTGCTACCAGTCATGCTTCTTGTTTTCCATTCATTTTGCACTTCTTCTTTCGGTGAACCAACTCAGAATTTGGCTGGTGTTGGTGAGCTGGACCTCCGGATAAGCAAATAAGAGCCAGGTAGCCTGGACATTGGGTGGCGTCAGTCACAGCCAGCCAAGCCAGGTGTGGGGTTCATTAAAGTTAATATCAACCAGGGTAGTAGCATCACCAGAGCTGCAAGGCAGAGAACAGCTCAGCTGACTTCAGTGAGAATTCAGCAAATCCATTTTGTGTGCTGGGTGGGACTGCAGGGGTATTAGGAAACTTGGGAGCCCCGAGAGAGGCCGCAGTGTGGTGTGGCCCTGTGCCTCGACCGAGAGCCCTGGTGTGGAGTGGTGACTAGGCACACAGCAAGGTGGATGGAGCACGGTGAGGATTTAGCTACCTGAGATCATGTTGTTGGGGCGCAGCTGAACAAACTCAGGTGTGTGCTGGGAGCAGGCCCTACATGGGCAGCTGCACCTCCAGAGGAGGCACTGGGGAGGAGAGGGCAGCAGCAGGAGCTTGACTTGGGACAGTGACAGCCAGATGGGTGCCCTGCACCCCGCTGGGAGGGACCACAAGGATTCCAGCAGGAAGCGCTGTAAGGCTGGACCTATCCTGTCCGCTGCCCTGGGGGTTGGGGTGCTGGCACCCATAGGGTGGTGGCTGTCCCTCTCATCCATGTTGATACTTATGTTTGAGGGCTTCTAGAATATTTTTCTATCCTGCTCTTTCTTTGTGGGAGGACTTGTGACTTCTTCATGCTCCAAGCTACTTTTTCCTTCTCTCTGATCTACAGTACCATTGTATTCCCAGCCTTTTGGGTAACACAGAGGTTAATGTGAATCCTAAGGTGAGGTATAGGTTGGAGGAAACTTGACTGAACATAAAAAAGCAGCTTCACCCGGGTGTTTTAAAGATTACAGAGGTTCTCCGTCTAACTCTTTATCCTACATAATTTCTTAAGTACTGCCATCTGAAATAAATTTTAAAATTTCATATTTGATAGCATTTAATTTAATTACTGATATTGCACTAGGCATTGCTTAGCAGTTTTTCATTGCATTACACATTAAGTAGTCTCTTGTGTTCTTGCCTAGGAAGGTAATTGCCATTTATAACATTCTTCCCAGTAGAAAATACATTCTCAATTCCAAATAGCTGACTTGTAATTGAACTTATGGTACACAGGTTGCAAGCTGAAGGAGTCCTTTGTATAAACTAAATGGGATGTAAAGATACTCCGCAGTTGCTTAGAGAGACAGGCACTTTTTCTTACGAGCCCTTAAATCATTCCTCTCAATTGTACGTCCTTCTGAACAGCACCACATAAAGCATTTCTGTAAGTGTATCATGCCTTTGCCTTTAGTTTATGGATAATTTGAATCAGGAAGATTAAGCAGCTTTCTGAAAAATTAACTACCAGAAATAGGTGAAACCCAGTCCCATTCAGTTTCTGTTTTGCTTTATCAACAAATTGAAGCTGATTCCCAACCCAAATGAAAAGCCATTGTCAATACCTAAATTCCATTTTAAGTAGGTATAGCTGTAATGAAATTGTTTCCCAAAGAATCAATGATAATTACACCATTTAAAGCTCAGAATTGAGACAGGATAATGAATTGCATCCAGAAATGCT
Organism: Ctenomys sociabilis; assembly: GCA_004027165.1. Classification (NCBI taxonomy): domain Eukaryota; kingdom Metazoa; phylum Chordata; class Mammalia; order Rodentia; family Ctenomyidae; genus Ctenomys; species Ctenomys sociabilis. The sequence goes on along the minus strand of PVKA01013595.1, from coordinate 31,482 downwards.
TGTTTAAGCAACAATTCACAAGATGATGCCTAATTCTCTTAGACAGTAAAGCCCAGAAATAAAAGGAAAATCCACTGGAGTTAAAAGAGAGAGTACTTAAATTTAATATTCAGAGGAGGTTGAGGGACGCACCGTGCATGGATGAAGATTTGTATTGCTTAAGATTCTTTTAGCTGAAGTTTCCATAAGAAACTGGAGTCATGAAGTTATAGAAAATCAGGATGATGTGGGCTGGCTTTTACACTGTGTAGCCAAGAAAGTAAGTGAGTAGGTACTTGGTTCAAATGCTGCGAGGCTGCGATTTATAGTCAAACTAGTATGTTTTCTGCTATTTGGCAATTATACGGATTGTATGCAGCAGTTTTCATTTGGAAATGATGCTTTAAATGACTCTTCTCGAATAATTCGAGTGTAGTTGAAAGAATGCATACTTTTCTGTGACAGAGAATAACGTAGATCTTTTTTTTTTTCTTTCTTTTTGGAACTAGGAGTTGAATTCAGGCCCTTGCACTTGCTGGCAAGTGTGCATTCTTCCTGAGCCATCTCCCCAGCCCCATGAACACAGACATTGACAAAGACATGATAAAGAATTTTTGAAAGTTTGGCCAAGAGAGCTATTTTTAATAAGTTTACTGAAATTCAAAGTATATTGAATTTTTCAAAAGTTAACGAGTAAAACTTAAGATTCTTTGATGTAGGAGTTTATTGAATGTACCCAGTCTTCTAATGGTGTTATAAGGCATGGCATTTTAATTTGAAAGCAAAACAAACTGTAAATGGTTAATGTGCATGCTAAACTTTTTATTTTTATTTATTTATTATTTTTATTGAAGAACAAATAGCAATGAGGCAGTTTCAAGACAAATTAACAGGACAGATTCAACAAATCAATACATTGTAAAATGTTTTCGTAATGTTTCGGTGTCGTATAAGGTATATACATGATATTATACTTACAGACATTATGATAACAGATGTCTTTAATCAGTGAATGAAGAGAGTGCAGCTATATACCTATATTATTTCTCTACAGCTGATTTATATCACACATTTGACAATTAACACCCTCTACCTTGTAAACTTTTATTTATAGCCAATGTATCTCTGATTTAATGCAGAGTTTATATTGTGTTCCTTATTTCTGGAATAAAGTAAGTGAAAAAAGAGATTTTTCTTTTTTACAGTAATGAAGTTTACACTCTAGGCCTTCTGCACTGAGCTCCATATTCTTCGATTCATTCATTCATTCATTCAGGAATAGTGTCTCACTAAGTTGTCATGTCACCCAGTCTGGGTGACACCAACAGTCCTCTGAACCTCCAGCCTCATCCTCCCAAAGTGCTGGCAGTACAGAGAACACAACACTAACTAAAAATTCAGTGTATGTGAAATGAAAAATATTTGAAGAGTGAGGAGAAGTGAAAAATATTTAGAAAGTAAGATTTATCAGAAAACAGGAATTAGGACTGACTGAAAAAAATGATTGGGCCATTACCTAGTACTTCTAAAGTCATTTGGTTTGAGTCTAAATGATACATCTGTAAAGTAAAAGCTAAGTCAGTTGTTTTTTCATTATAGTCAAAACTTCTGAGTTTTGACTATAATGAAATAGCACTATAGTGTTAAGGAAAAACATTAAGTTTCAAATGTTCCCGAGGAAATAGAAAGTTTGTTTTGATAATTTACCCTTTTGTCCATTATCTGTTATCTGCTGGCTGAGATTGGGCTCAGTTCTCCAACTGCCCTGGCATAATTAATTCTGTAGGCCATCCAAGGGATTGTGTCTTGGACAGGAAGAGAGGCCATGTCATATTCTCCAGCTTCATCTGGGCTAATTTTGCAGGAGTCAGTGCTTGAAGTATAATTAAGTAGCATTTAGTTTGTGTGTATCAGAACTAAGAGCAAGAGTCCTTCCTTTTCTTTGAGTGCTAATCCTCTCTCACTGGAGGTGGGCCAGTACCTCGGAGAGAGAAGAAAGGAGTGGTGTGGCTGTTGGAGCCCTTCTTCAGCCTTTGTTATTGAAGAGAACTAACTGCAGCACTTCTGGTCCTTTCTCCTTAGGGACCTGACCAACAATCGAATAGGGTGTCTGAACGCGGACATATTTCGAGGACTCACCAATCTGGTTCGGCTGTAAGTATCTTTTATTTCCTACTAAGATACAAGGTATTATTGGAACAAGAGTCCAAGTGTTTGTGAACATTTGATATGTTTACTAATAAAAAGCAACTGCACTGATTATAAAAGCAATAAAAGATAAGGAGCTCACAGTTAATCAGGGAAATATACTGGCCTCAGTGTAATTAACAGGTTGCGTGTCTCTTATCCAAACTATTTGGGGCCAGAAGTACTTCAGATTTTGAATTCTTTTTAGATGTTGGAGAATTTGCATATGTAGGTGACCTGGGCTGAGTCTCCGATCTAAGCATAAGCTTTATGTTACATATACACCTTGGACACTGACACTGAAGCCAATTTTGTGTAGTGTTTTTTTTTTAATCTGCATGATAGATACAGGATTTTGTGCAGAACTGGAAATATCTGGTGGAAAAGGGAAGGGGTCTGAGAAATGGAGGGAGGACAAGGAAGAAAAGAGGACATGATGAAGTGAATTAAGATCTGTTGTACCCATGTATCAACTCCCCATGATGAATGTGATCATTCTACACTATAAACATGTGATAATAAAAAGTATAAATGTTTTTAAAAGAGTAAAAATATTTTGTACATGAAGCAGCATGCTAGTTTTCCACTAGTACCCTCATATCATTGTTCAAATATGCTGGGTTTGGAGAATTAAGGATTTCAGATTTTCTGATTAGGTTCTCTATCTATAATATACTAGTACATCTTACACTTGTGCGTACACACATAGCACCTACGGAAGACGAGGCATTCGTGTTACATGATGTGATTGACAGCTTTGCTAATCCAGGGAAGTATTTTGGAAGAGATATAAAGTGAGCTGAAACTCTATATGAAATTTGCAGATGTTTAAGAGGGAAAGACAGAATTAGGGGTGCTTGGAAGGGAAGGAAGAACAACAGCTTTCTAAGGGGAGGCCAGTGGACTTGGAGTAAAGGCCAGCCTTCATCAAGCTGCTGGCCATGTGATTTCTGGCAAGTTGCTTAACTTTATTTATGGTGAAAGTTACTTAAAGACAGATTATTTGTAGCTGTCTAGCTATAATTTATGGATAATATAAATGTGAAAAAACTTTGTATAAGCTATCAGTTGTTTAAAGATACTCCTTTGGGAAGTAATTGGAAATAAGGCTGATTACCTGTAAGGTTTTATGTTGGAAAGAAGACAGAGGCTTAGCACTGAACAGCCTTGAGTGGGAGAAAATGACGGAAAGTGTTTTAGCTGAGCAGTCTGGGAATAAGGGAATAGCTTGAAATGTCGTTTGCAGTGGAAGATCTAATACACAGTAGTCTACCCCTCTTCTTTCTTCTTGGAGCTTTTTAGAAATGTTCCTTTATTTCATTCAAGGTAATTTTCTTTCCCTTTTCCTTTTCTGTTTTGTTTTGTTTTGTTTTATTAAGACAAGGTCTCACTGTGTAGTTCCACCTGTGTAGTTCTACCTTACTGTGTAGCCCATGCCGGCCTCCAACTGAAAACCATCCTGCCTCTGCCTTCCAATTGCTGGAATTACAAGTGTGCACCACCATACCTGGCTTAAGTTAACTTTACAAAAGTAGTTAGAGACTTGAGAAGCTATTTCATGTGTATAGTAAGGGAAGAGATTTCTAAACATTATTGGAACAAGTATTCCTGTTTCTTTGTCAGGAGACTTAGAAAGGCTTTCTTTCCTAGTGCCCTTTAATGTTGGAGGAAAACATATGGCTGGCTGGCTGGCACTCCCCCCCCTTCCCTCCCTCCCTCTTTCTTCCCTCCCTCCCTTCCTTTCTTCCTTTTGCCTCCAGGCTGGTCTTGAACTCACAGAGATCATCCTGGCTCAACCTCCTGAGTGCTGGAATTGCAGGTGTGTACCACCATGCCTGGCTTAATTTATGTTTCTTCTTCTTCTTCTTATTTTTTTTTTTTTTTTTTTTTTGTTTTTGCGGAACTGGGGATTGAACTCAGGACCTTGTGCTTGCCAGGCAAGCTCTTATTCCACTGAGCCATCTCCCCAGCCCTTAATTTATGTTTCTAAGTAATAGATTGATTTTGGCCAGGTGTAGTAGTGGTGCATGACTATAATCCCAGCTATTTGGGAGACTAGGGCAGGAGAATCGAAAATAAAAGGCTGGTTTAGACTATTTAGTGAAACTATTTCATATAATAAAATAGGCTGGGAGTGTGGAGTGTCCCTAGCATCAATCTTCAGTACTACAGAAAAAAAATTGATTTGGTATGCTTTACTCATGAGTTGAAATCAATGAATTGAATCTTATTTTAATTTTATTCTATAACTGAATTGCAAGCATTTTTCTTCTCAGTGGTTCTGTTCTCATTCTTGAGATATTTGTGTCTTTATGCCCCCTTTTTATTAGTATACGTTTGTGATTCCTCATAAAGACATCGTCGTGGTGTTTGTGCCCGCACATGTCTGCTCCATCTTCCTCACTTCCCCTCCTCCACTCCTGTCCTGACTGTCTCCAGTTCCCACATCCCATTTGCATGGAAGTTTAATTTGAAGGAATGCTTTACATTTCCCCTAATTCTACTTTTCTGAAGGAAATCTTTACTGTATTTTTGGATAACTATGACTCAGGGCAAGATTCTGGAGTGTACTATTATGTTGATTTCTTATTAGATTTCTGGCTTTGGCCCTGTGATTTGAACCATTAGTAAATGTCCAGTAGGAAGAACTCTGTGAAATAGAACTTTGGTTGGGGCAAGGTACATTTCCTTATGTCCTTTTCTCCCTGTCTCAGAAGTTCAAGCTTTTGGTAGTTCAGGCACAATTTAGGTGCTATCGTACATTTTCACCAATTTTACCTGATACCAGTCATGAGAGTTTGAGGGCATTGAACATAGTGAACATACTTCTCCAGAGGAGTCATTAAAAAGAAATAACCCTCTCAAGCTTTCTGCTTTGAGAGTTGATTGAGGTGATTTTACAGCCCATGTAATATGAGACTGCTAGGCCTCTTTTTAATGGGTTGATCTGTGTGATAGTCAGAAATATACCAGATTTAAGTTCTTTAAATACCTCTTTCCCCCTTTTATCAATGCTAGCTATTAAAGCCATAGCCTACATACCGAATTGTATCCTTAGTCCTTTGTATATTTTTATTTTGAAACAAGATCTCAGTATTAGTTTACTGGACTGGGCCCGAATCTTACTTCTCCTGCCTCAGCCTCCTAAGTAGCTGTGTTTACAACATGTACAAGCACAGCTGGCTGACACTGCTTAATAGTTTTTTGAAGAGCAGATGACTCTTGAGATAGCTGCTTAGCATTGAAGACTGTACTGCGATGAAGTTGCTCATCATAAGTTGAGTCCCGATAGATCTGGAGCAGTGGTGATGAATTGATGGCACACAACAGTTTGTATCTCAGCGATGGAGAAGTGCATCCTGTCAGTCCAGCAAGTGGAAAAAGAAAATCCGACACGTAATAGGGCATGTGGAACTTTGCTGGAGGAGTCGGGGAGGTCCTGAAAAGTATCTGGAAGTGAGTCTTAGGAGATCCTTGGTTAGCTCTGTCCTGTCAGTTCTTGGGCAAACTCTGGGTCACCTCGACAGTGGCCCTGAGAGCCACTGGGCCCCTCAGCCAGGACAGCCAGCCTCTGAGGCCCGAGAGCGATTGCGTAGACTGTCCAGCATGGTCTTGCACATGTGTCTCATTACTCCGAACAAGCCCTATGTTGGGGGTTTAGTTACATGCTGAGAAAGAGCTTTCTCTGAGTCTGAGGCTTCAGCGGACATGGGCTGGGGTTGGTGGTGTAAAATCAATGACTTCTCTATATTGATCTCTGCTTTTATGGCTGGAGCTGTTCTCGTGAAGACACCCAGATAAATGGCACTGTAGGCCTGAGGGTGTCCACACTGCACCACTCTGACTGGGGACAGGCAGCTGACCAGAGAAGTCACATGCGTTCTCTGTCTCCATAGGAAGCTGGTTTAAAACTGTATATTTTCCTGAAGACTTCTATCCATAATATTTCTCTTATCAAAAATCTTTTGAGTCACATCTTTAACAATTTTCCATATAGCTTTCTCTTTTAAAAATATTTATTTATTCATTTGGTATTGGGTCCTACTATGCAGCTTGGACTTCCAGTGATCCTCCTGTCTCAGCCTCCCCAGTGCTGGGATTATAGGTGTGCACCACCACTCCCAGTTTCATTGACCAGCTCAGTGTGGGGTGTGGGTAGGGGGACATGGTTTGTGGTGTGAGAGATTGAACCTGGGTCTTTGTGCTTTGCCAGGCAGGCACTTAGACTGCTGAGCTATCTCCAGCTGCACACAACTTTCTTTATGCAGAAAATTATATGTATGTAAAATGTTCATATGAAGAACTTCCTTTGTACAAACATATAACATATGTGGAAATTAGGCATGTTATGAATAATAAACCATATAAAAATATGAGGTTTTTTTTTTGGGTGTGACCAGGGATTGAACTCAGGTCCTTGCACTTGCCAGGGAAGTGCTTATTCCACTGAGCCATCTCCTGGACCCCAAATATGAGATTTACACTTTCTCTACCATTTTAGTCACCCCACCCTGAGATGCCCCTGCAGTGCTGTGATACACATACATCTTCATGCTTTCTTTTCTGTTGCTCTCATGTATGGATAGCCACATGTATAGGGCTTTTCGAAATGCACTGTACTTTTAACCTACTTTAAAAATCTACCAGTAAGAGAATATTTGCTCATTCAGCTCATGTTTATTCCAAGCTACAGAGTATTTTTTCCTCCTTTAAAGATATGCCATGGTGAACACACATGTGATGTATCCTACACATGTACCCACACGTATCTGTTTGGTGGGAAGTATGTGAATCTGAAAATGACAGCATAAAGCGGAGGAGGAGAGGACAGGTGGATAATTGTCCTGCCACACCAGTCAGGGAGCTTACCTGGCTCTGGAACGGTGGCTTTACTGTTGTGGGTCTTCATTTTAGTTCTTTCCTGTGTCATTTTCAGTTCCCTTTGGCTGTCTTTCCAAGCATCTTGGTGTTGGAACATGGCTCTAGCATTGTAAGATGTGTGTAATTTTGTTGGTCCCCAACCGCAGGCCAACTGCTTTACTTGGCATGCAGCCACACGGAAAATTTTTTTCCTTCAGACACTGAAGGAAAATTAGTTTGTGGTTGGAATTTATTTCTTTAGTGTGGCTCCTTTTCCTTCTTCTGTGATATGCAAAGGAGAATATCCAGTAAGAACTGTATTAAAATTCTGTGTTTTTTGTAAAATGAAATTCTTATATATATTTAAGTCCTACTTTTTGGCACAGCAATTTTTTTTTTAATTTCCAACTTACTGTTATGAATTGAGACTGTCTAAATAAAAATTAAGAGTAGTTCTAGAAGGAATTAATATGTGCTTATTAGGTAGTTTTAATGCTTAACTGCTCATAGACCTTCTTGACTTGGTTGTACATCCCATTTTTTCATTCTCTTCATATTGTAAATAATAACAGGGGCTAGGGGGATAGGTCAGTGTCATAGTACCTGGCTGGCAACTGTGAGATACTGAGTTCAGTTCCCAGGACATCCCCCCAAAATATACATAAACAAATAAAAACAGTATTCATATACTTCAAGTAGAAGAGTATCATTAAAGTACATTTATTCATTTTAATGGAATAAATATTATTTTCTTAAAATGTTACAGTTTACATTCCTATCAATCAAGTATCTTTTTCAGAATTCACATTTGGTTTCAACTCTCGACAGGCTAGAGAGGAGAAAGGCAGTTTTTGTTGTTCTTACAATTTGCACATGTACATTTTTGCTTGTTCTTTTTTTTTTTTTTTTTTTTTTGTCATGCTTGTTCTTTTAAAGTTCTTAGACACTTCTCCCATGAGAATCAGAAGCATTTCAGGCAGACTTTCTATGCAGTGTATCAATCAGTGTTTTAGTAGAGAAACAGATATAGCACAAGATATATGAAAGCACAGGAAATTACAAGGTTACCACAGAGTGGGAGGAGTGGGTAAATTCTGCACACTGGAGACTGAAGGATTTGAACCAGGGCTGGGGGCTCACCATAGTGTCTGTGCAAGTCTGTCTCAGGGGTCCGATGGGTCTGTGATGGGAGGCTGAGTCTACACCAGCAGCCTGAAGGGTCCAACGTGGATGCCAAAGAGTCTGCACTGGAAGCCAGGAGATGGCTTCCAAGCTGGAGGCAAAGACTGGAGCCCTCCGGAGAACTAGCAGATCCATCTGTCTCATCGCCCCTTTATAGCATAAGGTGGTGAGTCGGCCTAGGCTGGGTCTTTTGCACCCGGGGGTGCAGAATTGAGGACCCCATTTATTAAGCTTATCTTAACTAAACTTCTCAAGTTGACACAGTCTCTGTTATAAGAAAAACAAGTCTGGGCTGTTCTTAGGGAACATAGTTGGGCATTGATCTGTGAAGACTGGTTGATTGGTTTGAGCCAGGCTTCCATTGCAAGAAGTCCTGGCTACAGGTAAGACAGGAGCTTGTCCTGTTCTCCCTGGGGACTCCATCTGCAAGAGACTCTCTCTGTCTCCAACGTGAGGGATTCCTCCTCGCAGAGCCAGATCAGAGCCTTCCTATAGCTTAGAAAGCTCCAGGATATCTGCCCAGGCTTCTGCTATGCCCTGAGAAGTACCATTTCTATTCTTGATGGTACGGGAGATACAGGACAGGTGGAAGTTTGAGCATGCTGCCATTTTCCCAGACCTCTCTGCCCCCTTGTACTGTCAGAAGCCTCTCTAAGGTGAGGTGCGCATCCTTAGCAACCAGTTGACACTCCCTGCTGTCTGCCCCAGCATGATTCCCGCTTTCCGGTGCACTTTGTCTGCTCTAGTTTCCCGAGGAGACCTAGGGTCAAATGTGGACAAGTACTTTTCTCCAGCCATATGGGTGTCTCAGACCGCTCCACTTGCAGCATAGGTGTAGGATATCAAAGTCATCTGATACAAGAGAGCCAGAGATACTGTGCAATTTGCCCAATACCAAGGTTGCATTGTATTCAATTCATTTTAGTCCTTGTACTGCTCTTCTCAGCTTTTTCACTGGTTTTTCAATAGTCTTCTCAGGTTTTTCATTGATTTCAGCGTACTTCTGCTGCTGATCGGGGAGACCAGCCTTTTTTCTTATTTGTTTAAGATTTTAATCTCCCAAGGACCCACTTTTCAGATGATAGAAAGGGAATATATGAAAACTTATCTGGGCTAATTCAATAAAGCACTTTTTAGGATCACTTGGTATTCTACAGATAAATGCTCATCTAACGATATTTTTTAGTTTTTAAACAATACAAAATAATGAAAGAAAAACAGCATTAGGAATGATACAAGATTTCACTAAAGAAAGTAATAGAAATTCAATAATGATTGCTGTACTACGTGATGCTATCTTCAAATTAGTTGTTTTGATCACCAGATATAAATGTGAAAGATTCATTTAAAGAAAGCAAAATAATAATAAATTCAAAAGAGGAAGAAAAGTTAAAAAAAATTTTAAGCGTTAACTGCTCCTTTCAAAACACCAGCAGAAATAGACAATTCAGTTATCCGAACTATTCTGCATATAAACCTAAAAGCATTAATACTTAAAGAAAATGTTTAGAACTACTTTGTAAAGGGGTAAGAATACCTTTTCTTCCTTAATCTTAGAGAAAATATACTAGTTATAATAAACACTTTGATTAATTCTTTGTGACATTATATAGTGATTGCTGGACATTTGAAAAATTATGAGTTAAAATTTGATCTATTTTTTAAGGTAAAATTATTTGCTTTTTTCCAGAAACCTTTCAGGAAATTTGTTTTCTTCATTGTCTCAAGGAACTTTTGTTTATCTTGGCTCCCTGCGGTCTTTGTAAGTAAGAATTTCTTGGGTTATGCAACTTATGTTTGTTTTTGAACATTTAAAGTTCTCCTCGTGTACTTTAAGCGACTTCATGAAGGATATCTTACTTTAAGCAAGTTCAGGAAGGATATCTTGTGATTATGCTAAAATGACTCTTACCTGGGAACCTATACTCATGAACTGAAGAATATATAGTGAAACTCAGTAATGTATTTCAGATGAGGATGGCCATTTTCTTCCCAGAATACTTTATTACTGTAATCTAGGTTCTGAGTAAATAAATTCTAATTGTTTCTCTTGGACTGGTTTTCAAATCAGTAAGTATTCTTGTTTCGCTAATTAAGTCCCTAAAGTGTAAACTATCCTCTTGATGAAGAATTTGTGGGGAAGAATATTTCACACTTTAAGGATTTAATTTTATCCTGTAATCCTTGTCTGCCCTGAATTCACAACTTCCTACTGATGTTTTTGGGGATGTTTATTGAAAGCTTGCTTTATGAAGTTGATATAAGATCTTGTTCACACAGCTCTGTGTAACTTTATAAGGACTGCTTAATTATTGTCCCCAGAAACAGTTTAAGTTGCTTTTGAAATGATTCTGTTTCCAGATAAACCTTGATCTATTTCAGGCTGTAAGCTTCACAAGCGTCTGTTGGAATGATGGTTATATTTATTGTTTTCAGTTTTCCTCTTGTGTTACAAGATTGGTAAAATAGAGTATTTTTCCAAGGAAAAATTTCTCCTCTAGCAGATGCCTTTGTTCAGTGCATGTCACTGTTGTCTTCTCTCACTCTTTCCCCTTTTTGTGGTCCTGGGCACGCCACATCCCTACCCCGTTCCTTTTGTGGATGTGTCACCTTGCTCTCTCTAGCACTTTCTCCTGGCAGGGAGCTTTCCTTCCATATTTAGTATGAAATACCCTTATTTTTGATCTACTGAGTCTTTACCCCTTAAAATTTTAAGTATCTGTATTGTCACCTGGTACACAGGAAGGAAGTATCAGAATTAGTGTCCACCCTAGGGGACCTCCAGTCTTGTCAGGTGTCCAGAGCATGGCCACACCAAACAGTCCTTGCATTGCTGTGTGCTGCCGTGCCACTGCCAAGAGCACCAGGAAAGATCGTAGGCGTGGAGACCAGGAATGTGGCAGTGGTCCTGAGAAGCTGGAGGAGGCGTCTTCATGATTCCAGATTATTGCTGCATGCTTCGTGATATGTAGATACAGGTTCGGTGAATAAAAAAGAACAGGAATTTGGTATTCCAGAACCTTAGGATTATCAAACTTGCTGCGTAGAGGAGGAATGGCTGATGACTTTTGTCTATACGTACCGACCTGGGCTAAAAGGTGCATCAGAGGAAGGAGGGCTGGGGCCTAGCCCTCCAGTGATGGCTCCTGGATAGAAGGCCGAGCAGGGCTGGTGTGTGGCACAGGCACAGGCACGGGCACGGGGGAGACGAGCCCTGTCACTGCCGCTGCAGGGTGAGCCACTTAATTTCCTTCCCTATCATCTCTCGTGTGTTTGTTACAGGGAATTTCAGACGGAGTATCTCCTGTGTGACTGTAACATACTGTGGATGCACCGCTGGGTGAAGGAGAGGAACATCACTGTGCGGGACACCCGGTGTGTTTACCCCAAGTCACTTCAGGCTCAGCCAGTCACAGGTGTGAAGCAGGAGCTGCTGACGTGCGGTAAGAAGAAAGCCCAGCTGGGAGGTGCTCACCTTGTGTTCACTCCTGGCATGGTTTTGTTTTTGTTCTTAGTGTATTTACTACAGGGACTCGCAATGCACCTTAGACTCACAGTGATCCTCCCATTTGCAGCCTCCCCAGCACTCGGATTGCAGGTGCGCACCACCACGCCCAGTCTCAGGGTCTCGGTGGCCAGCTTGGTGTGCCCAAGGCGGCGCCAGGGCAGCATGTAGTGCCAGGGACTACTGGTATGTAAGCAGGCACTTAGCTTTCTGAGATAGTGCACCAACCCTCTTTTTCTTTTTTAATCAAAGAGATATAAAATAGTGAAACAAAATGAAACAAAAACGAAAATATGAGAATTGATGTAGAATTTCACCAAACCAATGAATAGGAATTCAGTAGTGTATTGCATAATGTTATCATTAAATTAGTTGTTCAGATTACCAGATAAAAGAATGCAAAATTGGGAAAAAAAAGTTAATAAATTTGAAAGGACAGTAGACTACAGAAATCAGCAGCGCAAGTACCGAAGCCGTCCTGCATGCATACGAAAATGTATCTTTCTCCCCCCTCCTTCCCTTCCTGTTCTTTTCCTCATCTCAGTTTTTAACGTGTTTTTCTTGACAAACTGTAAAGTTCTTTTGATGGACCTGAAATGCAACTGTTACTCTTAGAGGATTTAATAATATTAAGGGTATGCTAACGGTTAAGCCAACTGGATTAGAAAGCATTATGTTTTCAGTTGTTCTTTAATATAGCTATTCTTAGCTTCTGGATGGCTTTATGAAAAGTTATTTCAAAGAACAGCACAGATACTAAGATTTTCTACCACTGGGAAATTGTTCATAGTAATAAAATCTCAAAGTACATATCTGTTGATGGAAGTGTGATTTGATGTCATCTGTTTTGTTTTGTGGTCCTAGGGATCACACGAAGGGCCCCAAAGTGTGTTGGCCAAGCACTCTACCACTGATGTACCCCTCTACCCCCATGAGTCAATTTTTTGGAAATATAGTTCAGTACTGTGTATCAGTGTTGTTAGGAGACTGTTATGGTTAGGTCAGGGTACCGGAGTTGTAGCTTTGAAAGTGACCACTTGTGTTTGCAAGTTGTTGAAAATTTATGCATAAGGATATCTTACATTCTCAAAATAGGGGGATGTTCTAATTACTTTTGATACTTCCACACAATGAAGTAATATGCAGATCTTGAAAATAATTTGAAGAATATCTGAAGGTGTGAGAAAAATACCATATTTACTATGTGTTAAGTAAGAAAGCAAAACAAAACACAATCTGTAAAATGACAGAGGGAATCTCAGCCTAGTATCTGGTTTGGAAATAATTATTTTTCCCTCTTTCTCTGTCATCACTATTATTTCACAAGTGAAATATGATAAAAGTTAAGGTCTGTAAAGGGACATAGAAAAGACTGAAAGAGGCAAAGAAATTAACATGCACATTCTTACCACCAATGGCTTGTGTTGAGACCTCGATGTTGCCTTTTGTACCTTTTTCTTTTTTTTTCACACAACCTGGAATTGAACTCAGGCCCTTCCGCTTGCCAGGGAAGCGCTTATTCCACTGAGCCATCTCCCCAGCCCTGTATCTTTTTCTCAGAGCCTGACAAAAATATCATCATATTCTATGATATTTTTGTAACCTTTTAAAACATGAAAGTATGCCAACTTATTTCCTTATCACAAAGTACATGCATAACTATGCATTGTATAGGTGTAACCATAATTTAACAAATTATTACTGCATATACAGCTTGTTAATAAATTCTCTCACATTGTAAATAATGCAGTGATTAATTTCTTTGTGTATATTTGTGCATGTTTGCTATTATTCTTTAAGATATACTGCTGTTAAAAATAGAATTTTACATTATACAAATGAACTAAATAATTTAAAGGGTTTTGTGAAGGTAGCTATGCATTTTTGCATATATGTATATTTAAAATCTTTGCCTCTTGTTTTTCTGACTGGAAGGAAACATGTTGTATTTATAAATCACTAAGTGATGATAAAAGATGAGATTTTAAAGGTTTTTTTTTTTTTTTTTTTTGCTTTTTTTAAATGTTTTAAAATTTCTGCAATAAATACACCTTAACTTTACATCCAGAAACCAGTGTTTTAATCAGGGGTACTCTAATTTGTTTTTAAAATTGTACTTAGAATGGTAAATGTCAGTATGTATGTATCCCTGGCTCCATTTTCTAGACTTAAGTATTGCCATGCAACTCGTCCTTTTAGTTTCCTTCTGTGATGGTTTTATGGTGGTGATGCCACCATGAGAAAGGAAGAACTCTTAAGTGCCAGAACTGAGCGTGAAATGATTTTGTTTTAATTTTACTTCATGTCATTTTCATCTGTTGTGGATGTTTAGTTTGTTTTTCAGTACTGTAACTAAATACCTGGAGTTGAGCTAATGTCTAACAAAAATAGGCACTTTTAGCTCACAGTTTTGGAGGCTGAAGCTCAAGATCAGGTGGCTGTGTGGGCTCAGCTTGTGGCGGAAGGCTCATGGCGATGACCACGAGGTGGGGACATGGGTGAGGGTGACAGTGGAGCAGCACTGACAGGCGGAGAGCAGTTTGGGGTCAGGCTCAGGTTCATAACAGCTTTTTTTTCAATGCATATATACATTTATTCTGAATATTTTTCTACTCATGGTTGGTGTGATCTGCAGGTGCAGAACTCCAGGATACAGTGACCAACTGAATACGTATTTAATATATATTTATTGTTAACACAGCGATAGAGGCTAAAGCCCTAGATCCAACATTCTAATTTGAAGTGCTAGGTATTCAGTGAAATAACTGTATGATCTCATTGAATTTTCACATTAATATTATTTACCGCTATGTATTTTATAGGTAGTTGCTCAGAGACTTAGATTCTTTAAGCCACACATGTTCATAGTAACTGCCCAAATTATGTGACATTGCACTCTAGGAAAGTCGCACTTCTGAAGAGAGGGCGCCAAGCAATCCTGGGCCTTTCTGCCAGGCCACATTGCCATCTGGGGCTGGAGCTCCAACTCAAGCCCTCAAGGGCTGGACCCAAAGCATCACCCTCCTGTCTCAGGAGCAGCTTTGTGGGTGATGGTTCTAGGGTGCTGGTTTCCGAAGAGCTTCTGCTGGGCTGTTTTATCACTTTACGCTTTACGTAGGACTTATCTAGTGTTTAAATTGTAGTGTGAAGAAATGTATCTGCTCTCTGAGTCTGTGCTTTGCTGTCTCCAGATCCCCCCCTCGAGTTGCCGTCCTTCTACATGACCCCATCCCACCGCCAGGTTGTGTTTGAAGGGGACAGCCTTCCCTTCCAGTGCATGGCTTCATACATTGATCAGGACATGCAAGTGCTGTGGTACCAGGATGGGCGAATAGTGGAAACTGATGAGTCCCAAGGTATCTTTGTGGAAAAGAACATGATTCACAACTGTTCGCTGATTGCAAGGTAAAGTTGATAGATGAAGAATTATCTCTGGATTTTACTTAAACTTCCGGCCTTGTGTTTAGTTGGAATTTAGATTAGTTCTTTGTCTTCTTGCATTTGAAAATGAAGACATCTAGCATTTTTCCTTTTTGATTGCTACTCATATTTCCATTCAGAAAGAAATGAAAGAATAATATACAAGAAAAAGCTGAATATAAAATGGAAGTATTTTAAAAAATTGGAGTGTTTAATGCTTTCAGAAGGAAAATACAAAGTTTTGGTACTGAGTTTAATTTCTGACTGTGTCTCACTGTTAATTATTTTTTACTCTTAGGAATTAACTGATTTTTGCCATTTAGTTCTGTGCTTAAAATTATGTTTTAGGATAATACTATGTTCTAGGAGAAAGCAACATAATATCTGAATGTTCATTCCTGACTGGTGTGATCACCAAGTAGTTAATTTGAATGAATTTTATAAACTGTAGAAAATAGGCTTAAGATATTTATATGATGCTATCAAACATCACTTTCTTCATATTAGTACTTTATTTAGTCACTGTCTTCCCTCCTTCTCTTCTTCCCTTCCTCCCTCCCTCCCTTCTGACCAACTGATCTACCTACCTGCCTACCTGCCTGCCTGCCTGCCTGCCTGCCTGCCTACCTACCTACCTACCTACCTATCCACCTACCGAGGTGCTGGTCTGAATTTCTATTAGGTTAGAGCTGTGGTTTGTAAACTGTTAGGACAGCAATGAAAAAAAAAATTGTGAAGATATTAAAGCTTCTGTTAGTTGAATTACTTGAATAAAATTTTCTATTTTATAACTTTTCCTATTGGAAGTATATTTTTATATCTTCTAACATTCATTCATTCATTCATTCATTCATTGTAGTACAGTAAATACTTTTAAATCCTTTCCTGATCTTACCAACATCTGGATCCTCTTAGGGTCATTATTACTATTTTTCTTTGGAATATGCTTTATATTTCTTATTTGTAAAAAATGTTTATTTGTCTAGTAATAATCTTGGTGTATATCATGTACAGTACTGTGTAGGAGACACTTCCAGGTTCCCGTTTTGGTTCAAGAAACCAATATTTGTAATCCCAAAATTATGTTATTGGAATCCCATCAAGGTGATTCCAATCTACCACTTTCAATGCAACCCACGGTGAAAATGAAGACACTAAATTATATTTTTAATCATTGGGGAGTTGAGGGGCTCTAGGTCCAGCCATGAAGATAGCTTTCTGGAACCAAGAGGGTGACCCAGGGTCTCACCCGGTTTTTATTCATGGGGGGGGGGAGTGGCTTGTGGAGGAATGACTGATAATTGTGGGAAGTAGGTGACCCTGTGGGCCGAGCTAGGTGGGTGGCCTGTGTTTACCTCTTCCATATACAGAGAGAATAAGCAGAGAGATTCCACAACATTAGTAAGTTATTCAAAGAAGTTGTCAATCATAGCCATTTACAGCTCAGCTTAATACTATGGCCCTGCGATGTATACTTCATTTTTATACTTTGCTGCTGGATGATTAAGACCTAGATAGAGCAAGACTTATATACCAACACATGTACTTTATGTTTCTTATGTGGTCAGTGAAGTCCCCTCAGGGTTTATCTTGTAGTCCTGTACATTATTCTGTAGATCCTTTGTCTGTGTCATCCATGTGGATGAGTCATGGCCAATGCTTGACCAGTTGGATTGTGTTGTTGAGTTCAAGCACCTAAGTTAGTTGAATGACAATGGAGTGCCCACTTTTGACAGGTGTAGACAAAGGAAGGGGTATAGAAAGAAAAAAATCATGATGTGTGTGTATAGACAGAACAGTTGGGATAGATAACGCTGTGCTTCTACATAATCCTATGAGAGGCATGACTTGCACTAATGATTTGACAGCCGATATTATGTTGGCTTCTAGGACTGTGGTCATCCACTAGGAAAATAATTATTGAATTTTTGATATAATTCAGGTATAAAAAATAAGACAAGTAAACAGCTACACTCTTAATTTACTGATAAGAGACATCTGCTATAATAATGTCTGTAAGTATAATATCATGTATGCACCTTGTAAGATACCAAAACAGTATGAAAACAGTTTTGCAATGTATTAATTTATCGAATCTGTCTTGTTAAGGTGTCTTAAAACTGTCTGATTGATATTTGTACTTCAATAAAATAAAAATAAATAAAAAATAATAATAATTAAAAAAAACGAATAAGCAGAGAGAGTAATCTGCATTATACTTTTATGTCATTGCGATAGCATTTAATGTTTTGGGTGGCCTGGTGTGCTTCAGCTTTGATGTAGTCTTTCAAGCCCCAGGAAGTCATAGCCTCTATCTCTAGGCTTGATTACAGCTGGCAGCATGTAGCATTAGCTCTACCGTCCTGTCTCACATTAAAGAGCAGCAGGCTTACCAGGGAAACATGCATGCCATCTTCAAAGACTATCACTAGCACCTCAGCTAGACCATACACATTGCTTAAGACCAATTGAAGGATAAACAGAAATTCTAGCAAGCTCTCTACACAACAATATGAGGAATAGGGACAGGCTCAGTCAACATGGAGACAGCAGCTCTTCTTTCAAGGAGAGCTGCTCAGGTGGTCCTCCACAGTACTGTAATATTGATGTTTCCTCTTGGTCAGCAAAACCTAAAAATCTTAACTTACTACATGATCTTTAAAGAGAAAGATATAGGCTCTTCACTCTCCATTCTGTTTCCTTCTCCCAAGAACAGCTGATGTTGTTCGATCAGGCAGTTAGCTTGGCAAAACTCAAACTCTGATGGTGGCAGCAGGGATCCTTAGGGCCTGCCTTGTCTGTGTGTATAGTTCATGGGCCAGTTAGGGATCTGGCGGATATGATGACACAAGTTTGGGTTTGTAGCAAGTTTCCTTCCTACCTCTGCCCCTCTGGTTTTTTCAGGAGGATTGTGATTTTCTGTTTGGTAAAAGTGTGGGCAAAAGTCAGCAAAGCAGTGTCCAGGTTACTTCTGGGGGCTAATCTCTTCTTTCTAGTACGGATTCCTCTGTAAGTGTCTGCCTTTGGTCTCTCCTCAGCATTTATAACTGCTAACTGCAGGAAGGATGGGGGGAGGAGGCTTTATAGTGAGTTACTCAGCCACTACCAGGAGCAGAATTCCCTTAGTGTGGGAAAAGAGTAGTTATTATAAATACTGTATTCATCATGACAGTACTTTTATTGTGCTGATAATTTTATAGGCACATATACATGTACAGACCTCAACACATTGTACACACACACACACACACACACATACAGACACAATGCAAAATGAATCTATTTATTTATTTTACTTTTGTTTTATTGAAGTACAGATATCAATGAGACAGTTTTAAGATACCTTGACAAGGTGGATTTCATAAATTAATACACTGCAAACTGTTTTCATAATGTTTTGGTATCATAAAAGGTGTATACATGATATTATACTTACAGACATTATTATACCGTATGTCTCTTATCAGTAAATTAAGAGTGTAGCTGTTTGCGTATCTTATTTTTTATACCTGAATTACATCAAAGATTCAATAATTAATACTTTCTACCTTGTTATTTTCCTAGCGGTTGTCCATAGTACTAGAAGCCGACATAATATCCTGTCCAACCACCATTAGTGCAAATCTTGCCCTTCAGAATTATGTAGAAGCACAGCGTTATCTATCCCAACTGTACTGTCTATACGCACACATCATGATCCTTCCATTCTATACCCCTTCCTTGCTCTACACCTGTCAGAGATGGGTACTCCATCGTCATTCAACTAACTTAGGTGCTTGAACTCGACAACACAATCCAGCACAGTCCAGCATTCCACAACAATAGTGAGTTATCCAAAGATGTTGTCAACCATAGCCATTTACAGCTCAACTTAATATTATGGCCCTGCGATGTAGCAAAATGAGTCTTTACAAATAGAATTAAAGCCACTTTCTAGATGAAAGAGCCCTACTTATTATTATTTTTTTCTTTCTTTTTTTTTTGGCAGAACTGGGGATTGAATTCAGACCCTTGAGCTTGCCAGGAAGCACTTATTCTACTGAGCCATCTCCCTGGTCCCAAGATTTTTTTTTTTTTGGAACTGTGGCTGCTTGCAGTTATTTTCTGCTGCTCAGGAGAGTTAGGAGAGCTCAGTGAAGTCCAGAGACCAGAGGTCTCTAGCCTTCTGCTGGAAGCTGGCATTCTGGTGTCAGCTCTCTGCTGCCTACCAATTCCATAGGGTGGGTAGGTAGGCAAGGATCCGGCCTTGCAGCTGGTGGCACAGTCAGGTCAGGATGGGGGCCTGGTGTTGGCCTGGCTGCCCTGGCTCAATGGCTGCTTCTCTGTGGCTTCCCAAGCCAGGCCACCAGTGACCATGCTGTTGGAAGTCTGGGGGTGATTCTGGGTGCTCTGGGGACTCCAAAACTGTGGCCATGAACGGGGCAGTAGACTTCCCAAAGAAGAAGCTGGTCCACCAGTGACCTGGGTCGGCCTTGGGGAGCCCCGGGTGGTAGGGGACGGCCTCCCCGGGATACTCAGCACTTCCGCAGGAGCTGTTGCTGGACGCAGATCCCAGGCGGCGCCGGGAGTAGTCCTATGTGGCCATGAGCGAGCCGCTGGAGGGGATGGCTGCCTTGCTGCCCGCGGCGGTGGAGACCTGCAGGGGCACGGCCCTGGTCACCTAGCAGGCGGAGCGCTTCCCTGGGCGCGGCCGGCCCTCCTCCCGCTCCCAGCTCAGCTTCTGGAGGGCTGGAACCGAGTGGCCGAACAAAGGCGCTCTGTGAGTGATCAGGGCAGGCCCGGCCCCTTGGCCCGCCCATCTCCAACCTTAGGACCCGCCGCCGTTGGCCCAGCGCCCTCACCGCAGCAGTGACTCCTCAAGAGCCTCGACGCGGTCAGGGCTGGTAGGGCCAGGGGTGCCAGGCTGCTGAGCCCATTTGCAGAGCAGGCCACAGCCAGCAGGCCACAGCTCCACCGCGCGCCACTGCCCCAAGATTTTTTTTTTTTTTTTTTTTTGAATCCTAGTTATTTTTAAGTGAACATAAGCTCTGTAACTATAAAGTATGTAAATTTATTTTATGAAGCTATTTTTGTGGATCATGCTTAGGGTAAATTCTTTGTAGCAGCACAAAACGATTCTAAGGATCCCACTTCAGATTAACATTTTTTTTTTTGGTAGAAATGCTTGACTAAGGTAAAATTCTTTCATATAAAGACTGAAATTCTTTACCCAAAGTCCAGAATGATACACAAGTTGTAAGAGAAAGACATGAGTGGTTATGGAATTGGGGCATGTGAGACACGTACTGCTTCCTTGTTGGTCTCCTCAGGTCTTTAATCATTTTCATCAGTAAGCATCAGTGGTGCTAGTTTTCTTAAAAGATGAAACTGGAGCTGCTTCGTTCTCCCCAAATATCCTTAAATCTGCATACTGATGTCAGTGAGTGCTCTTGCATGTTGAAAGTATTGCTAAAAGTTATGTACGGAACTTTGTAGAATTTACGAGGGCTTGATTTACCAAGGAGGGAGTTTATGTGCCTGGGCACTGCCTGCCAAACTCATGCAAGTGCTGTCTAGGGTGTTGCCGAGTATTTGAAGATAGGTGGCGGCCACGACGTGGGTGCCACTCTGCACTTGGTGGTCTGCAGTGTGCAGTGTCCGATAGATTAGGCTGCGCCCTTTTTACAGCGCCATACTTTGCAACATCTGGCTGCAGGTGATAATGTGGAAACCATTGTGCGAGGAGAGTGGCTGACACTGTCTGATCTGAACGTGAGGTCTGATGTTTTCTGGAGTTCTAGATGGATGCTCGCCACCCATTGAGAACTCATGGTTACATAAAAATAAAATTTTACTATTTTAAAACAAAATTTAAGGGCTGGCCAGATAGCTCAGTGGATTGGCAGACCTGCTTAGGCAGACACAGGGACCAGGGTTTATCACTTGCATCCCAGGGCCAGGCTAGCCCCTGAGGCACACTGAGAGGGTGATTGAGACTGGGCATGGTGGCTCGCACCTATAATCCTAGCACTTGGGAGGCTGAAAACAGGAGAATCACTAGGAGTCTGGTCTATGTAGTGAGATCCTGTAGATCTGTACTAAATACAAAAATAAATAAATTTCAAATAGGTGTTATTTTTTCAAGTAGTTGCTAAGGCAGTGAGATAGAATAACATAATTTTGAGGTTTAGTTTAGTCGTTGAAAACAGTAGGAATGCTTACCTAGTCAGTGCAGACCCTTGAGAACCTGTGGGTTAATCAATTATTTTTATTTATTTATTTTTTGGCAGAACTGGGGATTGAACTCAGGTCTTTGCGCTTGCCAGGGAAGCGCTTATTCCACTGAGCCATCTCCTGGCCCCTAATTATTTTTACTGACAAAACTTCTTTACATTTGTTTCTAATTCATTACAACCAAGTTATTTTCCTTCCTTTTTCATTCTAAAGCTGCGATAGAATGTTTGTAAACTTTTGAGTCATTTAAATTCATATCAAGTTCTTTTTATAATTTGATCTTGAAAGTATGTATTGGAGTTGACTTACTTTCTTAACATAATAAAGATAATAAACATTTTCTTCAGAGATTCAGAGTATAACAGAGCTTCAGAGTGTATTAGAACATTTTGTGTGGTCATCAATGATTTAGGACACCTAACGTGTATTAACTTCAACACATTATTTTATAAGTTAATTAAAATGATACGTGCATGATTTCTAATTATTTCTTATCATTTGTGTCTGTGTAATAGGCCAAGCTTAGTTGGCCTATGGGGGAATACAGTTTAATTGCAGGTTCTAACACTTGCTGTTTACCTTAGAGAATTATGACTTCATCTCAGAAGCATGGGATTTATTAGAAGCTATTTAGTAATGCAGCTGTTTTATAAATGGCAGCATATCTTTATATGGGACCTTCTTTTACGAAATTATTAGCTGGTCTTTATGAAATCTTATAGAGAATTTATAGGCTGTTTTCCTTTCCTAGAAACCATTTTACCTTAAATGATTTCTTAGTTGCTCAATTCCAAATAGTGCCGTCCTTTTTTATGCTTGATTTTTAAATTTTTAATATATTTCTTTTAGGGAAGGGTCTAGAGGGTGTTCAGGGTCTCACTACTAGATCCGGTTTATAGCCTCCTAAGAGCTGGGATTACAGGCGTGCGATACCACACCCAGTCTCAATTGCCAACTCAGTGCCCCGGGGGCGGGGCCAGCATGGCAGGTCCAGGAATCGAATCCCTGGTCCCTGCACCTGCTTGCAGGCACTTTAATAAGCTGAGCTATTGGGCCGGCCCTGTGCTTGAATATTTTGTTGAGTATTTGGAGAAGTAGCAGTGACATGGAAGCTTGTGCAGGCATCGCTGCCTCGATGCTGAGATGCTCCAAGCGTTGGGAGGCCAAGGCAGGCCTGGTCTTCCCTTCCCGGCAGGCAGAAGCCTCACACCTTGTGTACCTGTATTCATGTTCTTTCAGCTGCTCTGATGGTATTTTAAGGATCTGTCCCCTTGGCTTGACTCGCCACAGGAAGACTTAAAAGGGAGGGTTCCTCAGGGTGACTTAGTTTCTTTATCTAACAAGACTTGGCTTGCAGTGAGCATTCAGACATATGTGTAAATGAAAAACTGAAACCCGTGGTTTCCCTTTTTTCCTAATCACGTTTTCTCCTCTTAAAATCTTTTTTTCATGCAGTGCCCTAACCATTTCTAATATTCAGGCTGGATCTACTGGAAACTGGGGCTGTCATGTCCAAACCAAACGTGGCAACAACACGAGGACTGTTGATATTGTGGTGTTAGAGAGCTCTGCGCAGTATTGTCCTCCAGAGAGAGTGGTGAACAATAAAGGTGATTTCAGGTCAGTAGCATGCAAAGTGCTCCAAGTCTGATTTGTCCAAATTCTTTTTATCCTCAGAGGCATTTAATTGGGTTCTCATCCTCAGTATCAAAATTTGAGAAAAATGAGCATGTATTGTAATATCTATCTAAAGATTTTCCTTTAGAATGATAGTTTCAGCATCCTTTATGGAGATTTAAAAAAAAAAAATGGTTGAACTTTATTTCAAACCTCTTGGTGAAAGCCGGGTGTGGTGGCGCAGGCCTGTAATCCCAGCACTTGGGAGGCTGAGGCAGGAGGATTGTTGTGAGTTCGAGACCAGCCTGGGCTACAAAGTGAGCTTAAGGCCAGCCTGAACTGCATAGTGAGACCCGGTCTCAAAAAGACAAAAAAAAAAAAAAAAAACCTCTTGGTGAAGAGTCTCTAGAAAGTAAATTATTTTTTACAAATAATTTATATAAGCTACCAACCACTATTTTAGGAAAATATTTTGGTGAAAATAATATAAAATTCAGACAGCCACGGAGATAGCTCAGCGACATAAGCAAGTGCAAGGTCCTGAGTTTGATCACGAGTACTGTGAAAAAGTTCCACAAAGCTTGGGGCCAGGGACATAGCTCAGCAGCCTAAGTACCTGCCTGGCAAGTGCAAGGTCTGGAGTTCAATCCATGGTACCACAAACAAACAAAAAATTCAGACAGTCTAATGGTACCATCTTGTTTTTCCCAAAGATTCTTCTACGGATGAACTCTATGAAGGTTCCTATCGCTAAACCACATAATGACTGGCAATTGTGGTGTCATAATTAGGAAGTATACTTACTTAATTTTCTTCTGTTCCATTCTTCTGGCAATTAAGTGACAAGCACTTTGGGAATTGAAGGCTACTGGGTAATTTGACACTTGGGGAAATCATTAGAATCCCAGGGGCATTTGTTGGAATTACATGCAGGTGAACAGATGAGTTCATTTTCATTTTTAATGGAAAGTATAGAACTGGTGAAAAATAACATTTTTTTTTTCAACCTTAGATTCTACTCAAACCCTGTTTCTTAACATTGCTTTAGTTATATTACAACCTTGGTATTCTTTATTTCCAGAGACTTTACTAATGAGTTTATAGTGGATAGAAACAAAGGGAAGACCTTGCTTTTTTAGGCAGCGTGAGGATATTTAATGCATTATTTAATGCTGAGTTTGCATTGTTGCTGGTGGGTTCTGTTGCCACGTTGGTCCAATAATCTGTCTGTAAGAGTAAGAAAACCTTGTGGTATTAATCTTTCCAAACTGAGAAGAAGAAGCAGTAATAGCTTTATTAATAAACCTGTATTGCTTTTCTGTTCTTTTTTCTAAAAAAATTTAAAAGTATTATATTTGCCATGTGTGTTTGGCAACCAGCGTTTATTTTTGCCAAGGGATGGCCTTCATGTACATCAAATATTGAGCTATCCTTTTATTGCCTACTTTAAACATGGGTAACATTAGCATCTTCTATTAAAGAACCATGATACAGTTTTTTTTTGTTTGTTTGTTTATGGTGGATTTTCTGATACTGATTTTTAAAAAAAGAAGAAAAATCTAAATATTTAACTGATTTATGCATTATTTACCTTTGGGCACTCCTTAAAATGTTATACAGTGGAACTCCCACTGCAGTAATAAGATTGAATTGTGTTGCTTGATGTATTTTGTGTGGTTTTGTTAATGAATTCTATTTTGATGTGACTGATAAACTATATTTAGTGGTTCCTGTGTTATGAATCAGCCATAACTTACATTGAGGGATGCTTAATTGCATTTCTACTTTGGAAGAAATAAAGCTCCAATAAGAGGGCTTTATCCCCAAAGAGTACTAACCTATGTCAACAGGTTTGTGTTGTCTCCAGTTTAATGACTAATTTTCCTTGAGCCCTTCATTATGTGCTGTATTTGGATGTCTTTAACACCATGTCCACATCCAGAAATTTGCCAGAAGGACTCCTGGGACTCAGCATAGAGTTGTGCTCTGAGCTAAAATAAATGTTCATGTGGTAGAATGTGCATCTGTATCCTAGCAGGAAAAAGATACAGGTAGGCTGTAGAAGAATTCGGGAAGGGGCTTCTTCATGTTGGACAGCACCATACAGAATCTATTCTTCCAGCAGAAGGATAAGGACAGTAGTCTTTTTTTTTTTTTTTTTTTTTTTGTCTTTTTGAGACAGGGTCTCACTATGCAGTTCAGGCTGGCCTTAAGCTCACTTTGTAGCTTAGGCTGGTCTCGAACTCACAACAATCCTCCTGCCTCAGCCTCCGGAGTGCTGGGATTACAGGCATGCGCCACCACGCCCGGCTAAGGACAGTAGTCTTTGTACCGTGTTTCTGTTAGGGGACATCTCCTGGAACCTCAGCACCCAATGCCTTTGCTCAGGGCTGGTTATATAGCCCCTCCATTTAGTACAGTAAATTCCCAGTTTCTCCAGGGGAAAGGAGGTGTTCAGTGTAAGCCTGTGCTATCAGGTGAACCAGAGGAAACTACCTTTATCAGTTAACTGTCTCTGGGATGCACTTCATTTTTATTAGTATATGTTTGTGACACATAATGAATACCTTCATCCCCATTCTGAGGATTGAGCACATACACATACCCATCTTGATTCTTTTGAATTCCTGTATCCTCCTCCTCTTCCTGTCCATCCCCTCTCCTTGGTCCCCTTTCCATCTTAACAGGGCTGTATTTCTTGCTCTTATTTCCTGTCATCAACCCTTTTTCTCCTTAAATTCTTATACTTTGAATTTCTCATTTAAGAAACAATGCAATATTTAACTTTCTCTGTGTTAATTTTTGTTACTCAGCTTTATGGTCTTAAGATGCATCCGTTTTCCTACAAATGGCTTAATTTGATTCGTTATTCTAAAAGAAATGTGAGCCTTTTTTCTTATGTGACTTCTGTGCTTCTTTCTTGGCTTTTCTTTGTAGTTATGTAAGTGTATGCTAAATCCTTGTTTTTTCCTGTTGTTGCAGTCCTTCTAAGTTTTCTTACAACTTCTTTGCTATCCTTCTGTAGGTGGCCCCGGACCTTGGCGGGCATCACCGCACATCTGCAGTGCACCCGGAACACCCCTGGCAGCGGGATCTACCCCGGGAGCCCACAGGACGAAAGGAAGGCTTGGCGCAGATGTGACAGAGGTGGCTTTTGGGCGGATGATGATTATTCTCGCTGCCAGTATGCAAACGATGTCACTAGAGTTCTTTATATGTTTAATCAGGTAACTAGAAAATCTTCAGAGTTGTTTCAGAATGTGAATAGATGTGGTGTTTACATTTTTATAAATACTAAGCAAAGTACAGCTTTGAGATAAATATCCTCACGGATTGATCTGTCTTTGGAATCACGCTCTGTGTGCTGTGCCTCTTCCTTTCCAGTCACTGACTGACTCTACACCTTTTTACAATCCTCTTATTGTGTGCACTCACCAGGCAGAATCCCAGCCACGCTTACATTCTGGGGGGTGTGTGTATTCCACTTGTCACTGGTGAGCCTTGCAGTGCGTGCATGACTCTTGTGACCTGTGCTGCCCCTGCTTCTACTCATGTTTTTAAACTCACCAGGCAGCGAGCACTTGGGAGGTCGCTTCTGTGTCGCTCAGATCGTTGTTCCTTAGCACCATTTCACCTTTTTTGCAGTGCTTAGTGCCTAGCCAGTGTTTAAGTTAGTCAATAAAGGGATGCAAAGCATGGCTGGCAATAGAGATAAATACTGTGTATGGAATAAGTGGTTCACACTATGTGCAGCAGGGGTTTCTGGGAAGCTATTGATCCCTCCCTGCTGGAGTCCTCTGGAAAGGATTTCCTGAGCAATCTGGAGGAGGTAAGTCTAGAATTTGGGTAAGCAGAGAGGAGGAGATGATGCTGCATGTTTATCAGACATGGTTTTGGGTATCATTGTAGTTTGAGTTCTGAAAAAACTTTCCATAGGGTAGTTTCTATTAAAATTTGAAAAAGCATTTTAAGATTATGATGAGTCAATAATAGTTTCAGTTCATGGCTGTGTCTTGAAATGCAGAGTTTAAGTGTCAAAAATGTCTCAGCATCTTTTCAAACCATGTCCCTTCACCTCTCTCACACAGATGCCCCTCAATCTTACCAATGCTGTGGCGACAGCTCGCCAGCTCCTGGCTTACACCGTGGAAGCTGCCAACTTCTCTGACAAAATGGATGTTATATTTGTGGCTGAAATGATAGAAAAGTTTGGAAGGTTCACCAAAGAGGAGAAGTCGAAAGAGGTATTCCCCTGACCTCAGCTCTGTAGTATGCAGTAGCAGCACGTGCTGATAGAGTCGAATCTGTATTTTTTTAAACTTTGCCATATTTGAACTACATACACTTTTCATTTTGCAGAATTATCATTGAGAATGTTATGCTGCAGTTGGTATAGTGACCTGGGGGTTGTTGGAAAGAGGTGACTTATCAGCTCTTGGACATGTTAAGGCACCATGATATGGTAGAGGGAGAAGGGTAGTAGAAAGCAGCCTTCTGTATCCTCACTGCACCAGCCATGGCTACTTATGTTGGCCCCAGGGATTTCCCTCATCTGCACAGTTCTGTTAGTCACCCACGTCTTGTGCACTACCTAGTTACTTTTGCGATATCCTGGGGAGATGAAAGGCTGTTCAAGTCCCAAATGATCAGAATATACAAATTACATAAAGTTAATGAAATGTTAATTGTTTGAAGAAATATTTTTACCATGATTTGAGCATTACACAATATATGAGTGTAATGAACATCACGATACCACACAAACACATATAATTTGCAAATATCAGTTAAACATTAACCATGATATACTTGTCAGCATAGTGACCAGTAGAGGAAAAATGGAACCTTGGATTTCAAAATGAATGAACAACACATAAAAGATTTAAAGATGAAATGAGATAGTCACACCGAAATGAATTTTAGAGTTAGGAGGAATCTAGTCATAAACTGAAGCCAGATGGAAATTAGTTGGTTTGCATATGGGTATGCATTTGACAGGACTGAGAAGCAGATCCTTCCCTGACTCTGACTAGAGGTGTTTTCGGTAATATCACATTCACTTTTAATACACTGTTGCATCTCTTCCATAGTTTTGGGGAACTGGCTAAACAAAGCCTTTGTGTTTATGTAGGGTCAGCTCATCTCCTTTGCTACTAAGGACGTTAAAAAATGTCTTAGTTGTGTATCGATTATTGTCTTATATTTTGACAGTAAGTTTTGGAACCACAACCGGAGCATGTTTAGCACTTTGGGTTGTAGTTAGGAAAGGAAGCAAAGTAGATGATGTGCGTGTGGTAGCACCCAGGTGAAGAGGTTTTCTACCGGGTGATCAGAACACATTGCAGCTTTACTGTTGACCTTTAAGCACCATTAATCACCCAATTTTCTAACAAACTGTCTTTCTACCTGACTGCACCATGGGCCAAAACCATGTCCCCATGCTAAGCTCCCTTAGCCCCAGGAGAAGCACTTTGGGTTCCGGCTCCAGTGCTGCTGCTCCTCCTCATTGTTATAATCACAGGTTAGCTGCCCTTGTGATTGGTTGCTTCTGGAAGTGGAATATGTGACTTACTAGAATAACTGCAAGGACATTTGGGATGTTAGCACTGAAAAGGACCCTCCCTGCTTATAATGCATGTTTCTTCCCTTGTTGCTGTTTGGGGCCAGGGGCTCTTGCTCACTTCTTCACTGGAAAGAACAGTGTGGTGTTCCGAGACTCAAACTCACTTCCTCTGCAGTATGTGCAGTAAACTCTCGCTGCTTTGATATGTTATTAGGTGCAAGCATTCATTGGAACTGGAAGTGGATATGGTTTTATAATGTCTTCGTTACCTTTCTCGTTGCTGTGATAAAATACCATGTGTCCAGAGGTAAAAGAGGAAAGTTTATATAGCTCCCATTTGTAGAGATTTTTAATCAACAGTCAGCTGGCACCAAGGCAGAGTGGCGTGGGAGTCACATCACAGAAGAGAAACAGTTCATGGTGGGCAGAAGATAGCAAAGCAAATGAGGGATGACTGAGGCTCTTTGTATCTCTTCTATCTTATCCGGGCTTCTCAGAGTGGGCAGCACCCACACCCTTAATCCTAGTGCTTTTGAGTCTAGCACTGTACTATGAATCAGTTCCAGCATCATGTACCCTAGATCAGCCACCTCTGAAAAAGCACCACCTGTGACCCCGGGAGGCTTAGGATGACCTTTAGACCTAAGCTGTAACAGTAAATTATCAATTAACCATGTGCTCTTTGTTTTTAAACTTAGGGTGACACTAGCTCTTGGAGATTGAGGTCCAGACCAGTTGCAGTGCTTGGGCCTAGCTTTATATAGAGTCAGTAAATTAACATCCCCATGGTCTCAGAATCAAACAAAACGATTCTTTCCAGTGTTCGCGATTGATGGTGTGGTAGCTCAAGCTTGTGATCTCCGTGCACGGGAGATTGAGGCAGCAGAGAACCCTAACTGGTCAGAACTCCATGAACGAGAATGGAAAGAACCCACCAAATAGGGCAAAAAAATTAGGAGAATAAGATGTATACAATAATAGCCTTTCAGTTATGCTGTTATATGCAGCAGCAAAATATTTCCATCAGCACACTGTACAAATAGATTTCTCTTGCACCCTATGGGTCAAGATTCCATATAGGACTACAGGGTGTACTTCATGGAAATAGCTGTAGCTCAGTCCCACAAGTGACACCTGGCCACCAGTAAATGTTATGGTCATTAAGCAAGTCCACAACGCACTAGAACTTTGTGCCATATCCTATCCCCAAACTGTCAGAAATGGTGATCATTTATTTGTTATTCTAGCATTTATGTTATGTTTTATGCTTAGTATTTCTTTACTATCATGAAAACTTTTTCTTCGATCAGTTGTTTTGAAACATTTAATTTTAAATTAATTAGTATTTAATTTTCTGAATATTGCTTAATCTTAATTTTTGTTTTAAGATTTATACTATCTTTGAATTATAATTTATCTAAAAGACAAAAAATTTAATTGGAAGACAATTGCTGTCATTTTGACTTGTTAGCATCGTCACAAAGTTAATTGTTATATTTGGAAACAAGTGACAACAGCTTATTAAGTATAAATAAGAAAGGGAAAATATTGAATCATCGGGATATAAATATTATCTGAGATGTGCTGCCTGACACCCTATACCATTCTTTGGGAACTCAACTGCAGGCTATAGCTTTCAAATATGTATAGATGGTAAATATAAATTTTGTGGTTTCAGACTTCATTTCAAGTTAATTACATGGCATAAGATTATGCTGATGTCCTAAAATTCATATACTGGGTGGACAAATCATTAAGTGATTATTGTACTATGTCCAAAATTAATTCTGCTACATGTAATTTTGTAATTAAAATATTGTGAGACACTTGCTTTTTAAACTGTGACTGAGTTTAGTCAGTGCCCTTTTACTTTCTCAAAAGGTTTACTAAAAGCTCTCAAAGTAATGTATTTAGTGGTCTTTTAAAAACACAGCCAGGGCTTGTCCTCCAGGCAGCACAAGGGTCTAGTTTATATTTATCTTGTAAAAACAATATATATCCATTTCAAAAGATTAGAATGTGCATAAAAAGATTTGCTTATGTTTAATAATGCTTTTATTGTGTTCTCATTTTAAATATGAGGAAGAGACTTGCATGGACCCTAGGCTGGTTTCCTGCTAAATTCATGTATATTTTTATGTACAGATTTTCTTTTTAATGCTGGATCATTTAAAAGCAAAATCTGGAAGGTGTTTCATCCACAATTTTTCTAAAACAAAGTGACCTTTAAAAATTGCTCTTATAACATGAGAACTAGCTAGTATCATTGGATGTATTAGCTAGTATCATGACATGTGTTGACCATATTCTATTTTCCTTCAATATGGTTTCTTGAAACTTTGCAGCTTGTGCCTGATTACCTTACTAAATGTATTCATACCATTCTGCACCTCGTAAGCTGCAATTTTCTAGACAGCTCATCATCAGCAAATAATAGTTTGTCTCTTCATATGTGAAACACAGCCACTCTTTTCCTGGTTACACACTGTTGATGGCCTAGAACAGTGTGATGAATGTAGGTGATCGGGGACATTAATGAGAATGGTCTGACGTATCATTAAGTGTGATTTGTTTGCCCAGGATCCATACCAAGGTAGAAACTCCTTTGGAGATCAGTCCTGACAGTGATGGTTTTCAGACAATAGCAGGATGTGGCACCTGGCCTTGGTAAGGTTGACTTGTGCTTACGAATAGTCAGAGAAGACATGTTTGGTCCTGCTGCATGAGCCTGGGTCCATTCGGCGGTGCTTCCCTGCTGTCCCTCTCTGTGGAGGTGCGTTCCCCGTCGTGTCGTCAGCTCTGTAGTAGGAGGCCTTGAAGCACGCCTGTGGCATGACCTGGCTCTGTATGCAGGTCCATTCTGAGCACTTTGCATAGTGTTCCTAGTCTCATTTTATAGACAACAAAACTGGTTCTCAGAGAGGCTCATGGATTTGCTCAAAAACATCTAGTTTTT
>PVKA01013594.1:0-54683 GCA_004027165.1 Ctenomys sociabilis | reverse complement strand
CCCTGGGCTCTGGGTGCCTCCCCCCCACAAAGATCTAAGCAAGTTAAGATGTGAATGCTGATTGTCACAAAGCATGGTGCCCGCCTACCTGCCCACCACTGGGTGCCCTCGGATGTGCATGGCCCTCAAAGCTACATGTGTGCTGCGCTGGCCTCACCTGCAGCCAGGCTCAGGGTGCAGAAAGGAGGGAACCTAGTGCCCCTTCAAAGCTGCCAGAGCCTCAGTATGCCTTTTGTTGTGCTGCTCACAGATAGATGTGCCGAGTTGATAAAGCGTGCAGCTGATGGTGGCTGCGATAGGCGCTTCCATTTATTAACTTCAAACGTGGGCGCTGGGGGAGGGCGAGGCTGGAGCGTGGCCTTGGCCAGCCAGATGGCTGTGACGATAGACCGGGGTGGGTTGGGGGGCACTGGCAGGAGTGCGGGGGCAGGGCACAGCCTTGGACCCCTGGCGCTTCTGGCCCACCGAACTCCCCTCTACTCCCCTGCTTCCCCCACCCTCACCCCGCCCCGGGTTGATGTGAACATCGATAAGCACAGGGCCAGCCCGGTTGGATGGTGATTCCCAAGAGCGATAAGAGGCCTTATCTGGGGCCTCCAGGCCCAGCCGGTTTGTGGCGTGGCAGCACGGGGGCGTCAGGCAGGGCAGTGGGGGCCAGGCACTGTCCATCTGGAGTGCTTTCTTGGACACTCTCACCTGCCAAGAAGTTGCTCCTCCTGTGGCCAGTGGTACAGCCGGTCAGAAGGAAAGAAAACTGACTTTGCTGGTCCAGAGGGGGACACTCGGCCCCTAATTCCTAATGGGTGGTGCTGTCTGGTGGCCCCTGGTGGTTTGTCACCTGCCTGCCTCGGAGGGTGTTTTCCCCTGATTCATGCTAGCTGTTGTGGTTCCTGGCAAGGAGTAGGTGTGACCTGCTTGGAGTTTTCAGGAGGAAAAAATCAAGGTGATTTCCATGGGCCCATTTTTGGGTGGAACCCAGTGTACTGTGTTTTCCAACAGGTCCCCCAAGTCAAGGGAAAGTCTGCCCACTGGCAGGTTTTCATCGAGCACTTGTATGCAGCCCTGGTTTCCTACTGCCCCCACAGCTGAGTAGTGGGAAGTTGAGATCAGGGATCCTACTTGGATGAGGCCTGCATCCCCACATGCTGTTAAACAGAACAGCCAGGTGGACTCAGCTTCCAGCTCTGGGGAATGGGCCAATGATTCTGGCTATCTGGAGAGGGAAGAGCTGAGTGTAACAGATATAGGGAAGGGATTCCTGGGTAGGGAGGCAAGAATGAGTTAGGGGGGTGTTTCCTTCTCTGGGAAAGAGCTCAAGAATAAGCCCCACCACCACTGGGAGCCCTCCAGGCCAGGCTAAAACTTTAAAAAGTCCTGCTTGGCAGTGGCATGGATCCCAGAGGACCTGGGCCGGCCCTACTGGGGACTTTCAGAGGAGTGGGGCAATTTGCTACCACCTTGGAGTGTTTTTCACACATTCTCAGAGTTTTGTTGTGTTTTTATTTTTTGTTTTTTGTTTTTTGCCGAACTGGGGATTGATCCCAGGCCCTTGTGCTTGCCGGGGAAGTGCTTATTCCACCAAGCCATCTCCCCAGCCCCCATTCTCAGAGTTTGATTAAAAAAATTATTGGTAGCCACAGAGTGACTAATTCACTCCAAACCTCAGAGCCATCTGCCTGCTCTCCTCAGCACCTGCCCCAGGGTCAAAATTGCTTCTGGTGGGGGCAGTCCCTATTCAGAGGGGGGGGGGAGGTTCATCTTGTGCCAGCATTGGAGAGGTTGTGCACACTGCCCCAGCTCCTTCACCAGGACCACCTTGCAGTGCCCCACCAGCCTCTGTGACAGCAGAACATTGAGGACCTAGTCATTGCACCCTAGTCTTCCCTTGCTTAAAAAGATGTGTGTCCGCTATCAGGTGTCCTGCCATCACTGCTGCCCTGTCATCCCCTTTGACCACTGTGGCAGCACCTGCATCCCAAGTCCTGGGAGTATAGGGCCTGGGATGTGTAGAGATGGACTCACGGGGGGGAGGGACACAACACCCTGGTTGGGCCCCCACCTATGGGCTTTGCCCTGGCTCTGGCTGCTGTTGGGGCACCAGCTGGGGGATGGATACACCAGCCCTTACACCAGCAGGTATCTGGAGTAGCTTAGAGAAAGTAAGTCTCTTGCCCAAAGAAGTGATGGAAGGTGGTGGCTGTGGCAGCCTAGCTCTGCCCTTAAAGGTGCCTCAACCACCACATCTTTGACCACCAGCCCAGCCCCTGCCTCCATCGTCACTTCTGTGAAATGGATCCCCCTGGGGTGTCTCTGAAGCCCTGCCTTCTGCCTGCCTCTCAGCAACCTGAGACCCACACCATGGGTAGGCCTGAGCCCCAGACCCAGTATCATAGCAGGAGTCTCTCCCCCGAGGTCACCAGGAATCAGCGTGGCACCAAGCACGCTGGGATTTAAGTGGGTCAGTTGGGGAAGAAAGGAGGAGGGAATGCGATGCCATTAATTGTGCCCCTTATCTCCTGTTTCTATGCCAACCAGACGTTCCTGGGGCTTGACGGGCTCATGAATAATGCTCTGCCTGGCCTATCTGCCATCGACAAGCCTCCTCCTGGAGGCAGCTGTTGCCTCCTCGATGGGTATTACCATGGTGGACCCAGGTCTGGACAAACAGGCCCGGCTGGGCTCCTTGTACCCAAGTCTCCTGGAGGCCTTGTCCCCATTTTACAGATGGGGAAACTAAAGCCAAGCTCTGCAGACCCCTCCTGGCCTCCTCAGCGAGATGGACTAGGCTGAAGGGACCTGTAGGACTGGGGCAGCAGCCCCTTTAGGTGGAACAGCCTCCACTGCACCTGAGGTGTGACCACAGCACAGCCACTCCTCTCTGGGACACAGCAAGGAGGACAGCAGGGCCAGGTCTATCCCTCTGGGCCCCATCTCCCCCAAACTTTTCACTGCCTTCCTCAGTCCTGTGGAGCCCCCACCTGCCCAGCAGCCTTGGTCTGGTGTTTCACAAGCAGCCCATGGTCTGGAGCAAGTCTGCCCTGTCCCTACACTGAGGGCCATCAGATGCTGTGTGACATGGACATGGGCTACCTGGCTAGAGCACTTTGGGCAGCATCTGCACATTGGAGCCTTAGCCTTTGCACCTGCCAGATGGGGAGGAAGCACCATCCCTGGCTCAGCTGGGGAAGATCTGTGCTTTGAAGTGTATGAGGCAGAGGAAACACTTTCCAGAGAGCCCAGCATGGAGCAGGTGGGTTCTGCCAAGAGCCAGGCCTTGGGGAGTCCCTGACAGCACTGCTTGCTGCCTGACCTCACGCTCCTGCCCATCCCAGCAGGCATGGTGCTGTACAGCCTCAGTGATGAACATGCCTTCTCCAGGCTGGTCCTCCTGTTATTCTCAGCTGCCCCTCCATGGCTCCCTCTACCTGGGCTCTGGAAAGTCCTGGGACTCCTACTCCATAGAGGTAGAGGAGAGGCCTTGCAGGACCTGGGTGCAGGGGCTGCCCAACCTGAGAGATTCCTTTCCTGAAGGAACTGCCATCTCCCTGGGCCCAGCAGCAGCTGTGTAGCTGCCCTCACCAGTTTAGTGTGTGCCCTGGACTTACAGATGGGCCCAGTCCTGAGTCGTGGCCTGTGTCCCAAGGTGGCAGCAGAAGTCCTGGGCATAGGAACTCATACCTGGTGGGGTGTGGGTCAGGGTCACAGGCTGAGTGGCCTTGGCTAGTGGGTCCTGTTCCCAGTCAGAATCAATGGTTCTGTAGCTATGCTGGTGCTCAGTGAGCAGCATGAGAAGCAACTGAGTAAAGGCTGATGCTCCCTCCCCCTCTGTAGGGCTCAGGGTCCAGGAGGCCAGGGGCACTGAGAACAAGGGCTCAGGAAGGACCCTGAGACTGTGTCACCCTTCACCCTGGCTTTGGTCTAAACAAGCTGTGGGGTCCATGCTATGGGGCTGAGGTTGTGGCCTGGCTGGCCTCACAGTGACCCTGAAGGCAGACTGCTGCCATTGCTGAGGTCAAGCGTGCAAGTGTGGAGCGCCATCCCAGGCCTGCGGATGGCTATGTGTCTGCAGAGGCTGTGGTTTCTCTCATTTGGCCCTGGGCCGGATGCTGCACTGAGGCCTGCCTGCCCACAGGGAGGAAGGAGGCCATCCTCCTGCCCCTTGGTCACCTCCTCTCCTGCCAGTGGCCAGAGTCACAGGTGAAAATCTGTGGCCTTGCCTCTTGAGCTGGGTGTGGGTCCAGGTAGGGGCTCTCTGGGCAGCACCTCAGCCCAGCTACCAGCCCTCTCCTGCCTGCGTGGCCCTTGGGCCTCCAGCCCAGCTCCTCCCTTTTCCCTGCACAAGGGCCGCCCAGCAGGAATGTGGCACTGACCTTGGGCAGAGCTAGAGAGGGAGATAACAGCCTCCCCTCCGCCTGCACCCTGCACAGCCTCTCTGGGCCAGCTGGCTGCAGCCTCCCCACTGTCATGTGGGGGCCAGGGGCTACTGTGACCTCTTTAAGCCAGGTGAAGTCTAAGCTAGGCCAGGCCTGGTTCCCAGGAGTCCCTCAGCCCCTTCTCCCAGCTGGAATGGTGAGGGGTCCCCAACAGTATCAGACCAGTGGTGGAATACCCAAACTGTTCCATACCATCCCACTTACGTTGGGATGCTAGGCCTATTTTGCACAAGAGAAATGAAGGATTAAAAAGCGTGGGTGGCTGCCTCATAATCACACAGCACATTGAGCTGTTCTTGTGGGAATGGCGCACTCAGAGACAGGCCCCATGACCTTGACCCATTCCTGGCTAGGGGCCTGTGTCCCTGAACCCTGGTGGTGGGTGCTGCTTGCCGAGAAGGCCCCATAGGAACTTCCTGCCCACAGCCATGGGATCAGGCAAGGATTCCAGAGTCAAGGCTGTAAGATGTGCTGAGCCTCCTTCCAACTCTCTGGCAAGTGGATGTTTCAGGGACATGGAACAGGCTCTGGCAGTGTGGAATCATCATCCAGCTCAGCAAGTCCTATCGATGGGGACTCACAAGATCTCAGGAGATACCTGGCCACTGTGTGTTTGAGGTGGGCAGTGGCTGTTCCTCCACCCTCACAGTGGTGCTAGGTACTCTACAGTTCCTCCCTGCACCTGCTCCATGTCAGTCCCTCCTGGCATCTGACTTTGAGCTCAGGCTCTTCCTATCTGTCCTGGGCTCTAGCACCTGTCACAGACTCCTGCCTTAGTTTCCTTTTTCTCCCTGTAACCCAAAAGTCAGACCCAGGAACCAGAGAGGGAACCATGTAAGTTGCTTCTTTCTGCCCAGGTTCCCCCTCCAGATCCAGGAGCAGGACTATGTGGCCTGAGCACTGCTGGGCCTTCAGGGATTGGGCAAGTCTGTGCTGCCCCAGGCTCCTCTGTGCCTCTCCAGAGCCAGAGGGGAGCCCCACTTGGCACCATTGACTTCCAGGGGCTCTGCGGAGCCTCCTATGCACCCATCTATCTCAGGTCCAACTACTGGCAGCACAACAGTATTCCCATAGATTATCCAAGTCTGCTGTTCCCACATGGTGCCCCCACTCCTCCAGAGCCTTGTACATGCCAGGCAATTGTTTTACTCTCGGGCTGCTTCTTGAGCCCTTTATGTCTTTTGAGACAGGGTAGAATTTGGGATTCTCTTGCTTCAGTTTCCCAAATAGCTAGAATTATAGGTATAAAACACCCTGCCCAGGTTAGGTAGGGGTGATTTTCATAGGGAGAGCTCTTTGGCTTCCTACGGGGTCCACTGACACTATGAAACTCTGGAAACAAGGTTTTGTAGGGCTCTATGCCATGTTTAGCTCTGTCTCAGCTGTGGCCCCTGGCAAGTCCTTTCCCTCTCAAGGCCAAGGCTGTAGCAGAGACCAGCACCCACCCTGCCTAACACCTGTGGGGCCAGCCTTGCCCAGGCTCAGAGCAGATGGATGGCAGCCCGGAACCAGGAAGTAGCCCCACATTTGAGGGATTCACTGAGCATCCCAGGCTGCCTAGGGATGGTCTCCAAGCTACACTTCTCAGGGTGGAGCCATAAGTGTCCCTGGCCAACTTACAACTGATATTTCCTGCTCCCGAGGCTGGGCCTATATAAGGTCCCAAAGCATGATGGGGTCATTTACATTCTGCCTGACCTGCCATGCCCCCACCGCCTGCCGTCTTCCCACCCAGGTACTCTTAGCTGCTTCAGTTGCCCCATCCCAAGCCCAAACAGTGTCCTGTCCCAGGCAGTCATAGGCACCCAGCCCTGGCAGCCACCTCTCTCCCCACACCGCTGAGCTGGGTCCCTGCACTGGCTCCCTGTCCGGGCCTCTGGCAGCCGCAGGTTTCAGCTCCTGTGATAACTTGGAAAGTTGAACTGGCCCCATTACTGCGCTGAGATGGTTGGCAAGATACAGCCCCGATAATGGAGGAGATAGTGGCGTCTCGGTGGCCAGTGTCCCAGCCTCCCTCCCATTAACATTCCCCACCAGCGATCCTCGCGCCTATCTCCTCCATTTCCACTCCTCCCGAAGATAAGAGTGGAAATTCTGACTTCATAGCTCACTGATTAAAGTGTCTGGATTTCTTGATAATACACAGATAAATTATGTTTTTGAAAAAGAAGGTAGGGAGGAGGGCGGGGAGTGAGGAGCCCCTGGAGGGGAGCCTGTGGCCGGCTGTCTCAGCCAGGCAAGGAACCCTGGTGCCCAAGCCCACAGTGTAGCCTCATTCGGGACCCAGTCCAGCGCCACCTAACCCACAGCCTGACTGATGCAGACTGTAGGCAGGCAGGGAGCAGGGAGCCCATGACAGGCAGCACAGAGGGCTGCAGGGGCTGCTGAGAGCCAAGGAGTCCTGGACCAGCTGCCTAGGCTCAGCTGTGGGCACAGGGCATGGTGCCTTAGTTTACTAATTTGTCACTAAGTGTGGAACAGTGTCTTCCTCACAGAACCACTGTCTCTAGGGACAGGGACAGGTTACCTGCAGGTGCTCAGCAAGGGTCCAAGCCCAGCAGCCCTGCTCCCTCCCTGCTGTGCCAGCTGGCCGTGTGACAGGCAACACTCAGATGGGACTCAGGTGCCATCACCATGCCTGTCTGGATAAAGCTGCCTCCTTCAGCTGATCCGAGATCCGGCACTGATGAAGCGATCAGCAGCGATTAGCCCCAATGTGCGGCTAATCCTCCCACTGAGGGACAGGTGAGGCAGCTGCAGGGCTTGGCGCCCACTGTTGGAAGGGAAACAGGCCTGGAAATGTGACATTTCTTGGGATAGTGGCCGAGTGGCCTGGCTACCAGAGGCCCCAGGAGGCTCTGCCCAGGCTCTCAGCAATCACAGTGCTGAGCTCTTTTCTCTCTTTTAGGTTTTTTGTTTTGCATTGTTTTGTATTTTTTATTTTTTTATTTTTATTTTTATTTATTTTTTTTTTTTTTGGTCTTTTTTGAGACAGGGTCTCACTGTGCAGTTCAGGCTGGCCTTAAGCTCACTTTGTAGCTCGGGCTGGTCTCGAACTCACAACAATCCTCCTGCCTCAGCCTCCCTAGTGCTGGGATTACAGGCATGCGCCACCACGCCCGGCTATTCTTTTTTTTTTTTTTTTTTTTTTTTTTTTTTTTTTTTTTTTTTTTTTTTTTTTTTTTTTTTTTTTTTTTTTTTTTTTTTTTTTTTTTTTTTTTTTTTTTTTTTTTTTTTTTTTTTTTTTTTTTTTTTTTTTTTTTTTTTTTTTTTTTTTTTTTTTTTTTTTTTTTTTTTTTTTGTCTTTTTTGGTATTTTTTATTTTTGAGAGAGAGTCTTGCTAGATAGTCCAGGCTGACTTTGAACTCATAGTGATCTTCCTGCCTCAGCCTTCTGAATGCTGGGATTACACCTAGCACTCTAGGCTTCTTGCTTTATTTTTAAATACTCCTTAGGATAACTCTGGGGTTCCAAAAGCAGGAGGTCTGGGTAGGAGCTGGGACATTATGGGGAGACTCTAGGACTCCCCAGTTAGAATAATGCTGTTTGAGGATGCTGTTGGTTAAGTATTTGCTGTATGTAAGGCCCAGTTTGACCTGCCGATGGCCCTGAGAGGAGCACATAGACCTTGTTTCTTCTCCAATAACTCAGGTTCAGAGTCTTGAGTGGCTAACTTGAGGTCACACAGCACTTTGGAGACTTTGGCTTGGAGGTTTGGTCCAGTTCTGGGTCCCCATTTGCCTGGAAGCTT
Source organism: Ctenomys sociabilis (assembly GCA_004027165.1). NCBI lineage: Eukaryota > Metazoa > Chordata > Mammalia > Rodentia > Ctenomyidae > Ctenomys > Ctenomys sociabilis. Next base: position 46,499 of record PVKA01013594.1, on the reverse strand, counting down.
TGAGGTGTTGGCTGCTGCAGTGGCCCATATCTCCCCAGGGGCGCTGGCTGCTCTACCTGGAGGAGAAAGGCCTGGTACAAAGAGGACCTGGGTTGGGCAGGGACACTCAGCCTTGCAGCTCGCTGGGGTCCTTTTATCTGCTTCCATAGAGCAGTTTCCTTGGAAAGAAGCTGGTTCTGTCCTTGAGTATTTCCTGTCTCAGCCTTAGCCATGTCCAGTAAAATGGGGTGCGTAGTGGGCAGGAATAAATGTGAGGCACAGTGACCAGATGGGCACCTGGGTGATGAACACATGATAACCTCATGGGCTCAGGCCAGCGTCCCATGTAAGAAGGCCTTGGAAACAGAGCCCACTCTGCATGCCGGTGGTGGCAGCTCCCTGAGGTTGCAGACCCAGGCCCTTTCCCTTCCTACAGTTCTGGGACCCTCTGTCACCAGAGCCTGCCCAAGATACAGGAGACAGTAGGATCCAATCCCCTCACTGAGGCTTTGGGCACCTGCCTATTCCGAGCCTCCATTTCCACATGTGTAAAATAGTGCTAGGGTACCTGAGAGCTACCCTGCAGCCTTGCCCATCCATGCTATGCCCACTGAGGAGTGCCCCAGGAAGGAGTTTCCCAGACAAGGACTTGGGTCCAGGGACCACCTGTTCTTCAGTGTGACCTTGGGTAATCAGCTGTGCTTCTCTGGACCTAGAGAGTCCTTGTGAGGGCTAGAAAGGGCAGGCCCCATCCAGCCCGCTGCCCTCAGACCCTTGCCCTCTTCCAGCCAGCCCTGGACACACCAGGAAGCAGCTGACCAGACTGGCATCCTTTCTGGATGGTGCCAGAGAGAGGGAGGCCCCACCCCAAGCTCCACACAGGGTATGCGTTCCACCCTTCCTGGCCCCCAACAAGGAAGAAAGAACAGGGAACTGCGATACGAGGGGCGATACCCGTGGTGGAGGAGCCACTATCGCCGTCATCTATCTGCCTGCTCCCTCTGAGCAGTTCTGTTTCCCCTTATCTCACCCCGCCAAAATGCCAGGAACAAAAGCGCACACTCACGCCCCCGCGCGCCCACTGCCTGCAACTCCGCAAGGAGCTAGTGCTCCGGAGCTAAATTAGGAGACATTGAGCAGTGAGGGTCCCTAAAATCCTCACCATTGTCTTTGTCTTACAAAGGAAGCCCCAAACCAAGTGGCAGAAGCCTGCAGGGCCATAGAGGAGGCTGCACTTGGGTGGAGCCAGGTCCCCAGCACCTCTGCATCAAGCCCGGTGGCCTCAAGTCAGTTTCTGTCTGCCCTCAGGCTTCACCAGCACTTGTGCTCCGCATACTGAAACCCTGTCCAGGGTATGTCCCCTAGAATCCAGCTACCCAATCCCAGTGACCCAGGGAGGACCGCTGACAGCCAATGGAAATGGAGCATGCAAATTAGTGGGTGTGAGGCCCTGGGCTTCGTGGAACTGCTAAGTATGGGGTGGGCCTCCATAAAGAGGGCAGAACTTTAAGTAGAGGATTTTGTGCCCACCTTAGACTACCTATTCCCTGGTGCAAATCCCCCATACTCTGTCAAGGTCACCCATTGGCCCGAAATGGGATAGCCAGGGTGGCATTTGGATGACCTCTACCGACCCTCAGCCCAGCTTCCGCAGGGGACCCAGACCAAGGTCAGGGCAGTTTGCTGGCCAGAGAAGAATTCTTGAATTTTAAGCCAGGAGTGATGGTGCATGCCTATAATCCCAGCACTTTCGAGTCTGAGGCAGAATTATTGTGAGTTCCAGACTAGCCTGGGCTACAAAATGAGCTCAAGGCCAAACTGAACTACATAGTGAGACTCTGTCTCAAAAAGACCAAAAACAAAAAAAAAAAAAAACTCCAAGTTCAGAATCTGGGCAGGAATAGCTTCAGGCTACCTGCCACTGCTTACCCTGCCATCTGAGCTCCCTCCAGGCCCAGTGCAATAGGTCCCCTGTTCAAAGGCCTCCATGCCTGGAGAGCCTGCCTCCAAGAACTCTGGGCCCTGAGTCCACCAGGACTCCTCCAGTATCTGTGATGGCATACGGTCCCCATCCTGGCCCAAGGCCCCATTAAGCCCCACGGGGCTCCCAGACCCAAAATCAGCCACAAAGATGGGCATTTTCCAAAAATACCTAAGTGGAAAGTAGGGCTGGGGGCCAGCCAAATAGCTCAGCGGATTAAAGCATTTGCAAGCAGGCACAGGGGCCAGAATTCCCAGGCCTGCCATGCCAGGCCCCACCCCCAGGGCATGCTGAGATGAGATTGAGACTGGGTATGGTGGCATGCACTTGTAATCCCAGCTCTTGGGAGGCTGTAAACAGGCAGACCACTATGAGTCCGATCTAGTAGTGAGATCCTGAACACCCTGTAGACCCTTCCCTAAAAATACAAAAAAAAAAAAAAAAAAAAAAAAAAAAAAGAAAAGAAAGTAGGAAGCCAGGCGTGGTGACGCATGCATGTAATCCCAGCACTCGGGAGGCTGAGGCTGGAGGATTGTTGTGAGTTCGAGACCAGCCTGAGCTACAAAGTGAGCTTAAGGCCAGCCTGGACTGCATGGTGAAACCCTGTCTCAAAAAAAAAAAAAAAAAAAAAAAAAAAAAGAAAAGAAAGTAGGGTTGGGGAAGATACTAGGAGCTGACAGTGGCCAGGAGCTACACTTCTGAGCTTCCAACTCAGCCTCACCAGGGGAAGGCAGGGCACACAGTGAGTGCTCAGTAAAGACTCCCGGATTAGAGTCTAGATCATCCCTGCCCATCTCCAAAGGCAAACCAGACAAGTGAAAAGGAGATGAGAAAGCTTTCTAGACCTGCAAGGCCACCGGTGGAGGTGCAAGGCAGGGGTGGCAATGAGGGACCTTCCCAAGGTGGAGCTGGGACACCGCTTCCCCTGCCGGGGAAAGGGTGATGGATGGGCACATATGGGTGTCATCCTTTAAACTTGTGCTGAGTGCTTGCTGTGTGCAGTCTTTACCAGGGCCCTCTGTTGGCATGCAACACTGTATCCCCAATCCAGGGGGACTCGTCCAGGGCAGAGATATGGGGGCCAGTATCTCGGCGCATGACAGGAAGCAGGTGGTGTGGGTGCATGGTGCTAAGGTATAGATATCCCAGGGACGTCCTGACACAGGGTTAGGGCCCTTGTGGCATTGGGAAGCTGGAACATGTAGCACCTACAGTGTCCAGTGGAGATGCCCTGTACTGCACCAAGCTAGGCCCGTGGTTTGCTGTGAGCAGGGTGGGCTGCATGGAGGGTTCACCACCTCTCCATGGAGGCTGTCATACAGTGCCATCCCATCTACAGGCATCTGTTTCCATCTCTCTGACTTCAGCTTTGTGACGGCTCCATTAGCCTTGGCTGGCCCATCGCTCGGTCCTTATCACACATCTGGGGAGGGAATCACCTAGGCCTCTAGTGCCCATCTTGGCCACGTTGTTCCTCTTACCCCCACAACCTCATGCTTCTGCCCCACTCTGTGGCTATGCTGCCCTGCCCAGCACGTAGCCTTTCCCAACCACACGCGTGGTTAGCCACACCACTCTGCCCCACATGGGCGTCCTCCCACCCCATTGTGGTCTGTGGCCCCCTCCCCCAGCGCGTTAGTAATCGGTTCTCCGGAGTGAAACAATCTCATGTAATCTATCAGTGGCTATCAGGCCCATCAGGGGCTGGGAGTGGCCGGGCCCAGAGATGGCGCCAACCTTTAGCGTTGATAAAGTTTCCGAGCTCAGTGGTGATGAATGTTGAGTGAGCCCAGGCCTTGCCGATAGGATGTGGACTTGGCAGGCCACAGCTCTGGCTGAAACCAATCTCTCCCTATCAGCCGGCTGGGCTTTCTCAGGCCTCGTCCTCCTCCCACCTCCCTTTCTCTCAGCCTTGCCTGCCTGGCCCCGGCCCTTGCCCCTGCCCCTAGGGACAGGGTGGGGGACCAGACAGCTGGCCCAGCCTGCGAGAGGGACAGGGGTAGGATCCCGAGGGGTGGGGCTAAGGGCTGCCCAAGGCAGTGGCACACATACTGACATCACAGACCCTGTGCTGTGTCTGGGGGCTCCCAGCATCAGCCATGCCCTCCCTCCAAGCGGTTCCCTCTCCAGGGGCCCTGCCTGCCCTCTGCCTGTTGCTCTCCCTGGGCACTGCTTAGTCGCAGCTCAGCCACCCCCACCCCAGCAGCTCCACACAGCTGCAGTGTCATTCTGGGCACCCATGCCCATCCATGCCAGCCCCATGGCTGAGAGCAGCCCTGCTCTATTGGGGTGTCCTGGCTGTGAGCCTGCAGTCTCCATTCCAGCAAGCTCTGTGCACACTTCCAGATTCCTGGAAGCCCACAGGGCCTTGATTGTACTGGCCCTAGCAGCTGTGGATCACTAGGCAGAGCCAATGTGTCTGTCCTCTACCTCAGTGTCCTCATTTGTCCCATGGAGCCAGATCAGAGTCCTAGAAGATTCATGTCCCTGGCACCGTGGTCAGAGAAGCTCAGCTCCTGGGGGAGGGGTGCCCCATCCAGTGCAGAAGGACACCCAGGTGACCAGGTGCCCTGGCTCTAGCCCTAGGATCAAGCAGGACAGAGGTCACTCAGGCAAGGACAGGCACCCCTCAGAGGTGGGGAGGGCTAGAGAACGCTGGGCCAGTCCTAGGGCAGTGGGGCTAGGGAGGACCCCACTAGCCATGCCAAAGGCTGGCCGAGCCAGTCTGCCTGCTCTGCTCACCAAGAGGCCTGGCACAAGGCTGGGGTCTGTGCCTCAGTTTCCTACCTGTGAGTGGGGGAATGCCAAATAGAGGAGGCCATATAAAGTGGCAAGTGTCATTGACCTAAACATCTAGAATCCACTCAGCTGGCCTGCAGACTATCAGGCCCAGCATAGCCACAGCCTGGGGCAGGGAAGCCCACCAACTCCACCCACTAGTTTCAGGCTAGATTCTGCAAGTGGGAAAGGGTGGGAAGAGAGGAGAGGAGCCAGATGGTTCCTGTCCATGCAGAGAGTGAGCAGCCTGGGCCAGAGCAAGTGCAAGAGGAGAAACATTGCCATTAAAAGAGCTTGAGGTGCTCTTTCATTCTTTTTTTTTTTTTTTAAATGTATTTGTACAGGGTCTCACTATGCAGCTCAGACTAGTAGTGATCCTCCTGTCTCAGCCTCCCCAGCACTGGCATTGTAAGTATGTACTACTCCCAGTCTCCATGGCAGCTCAGCTCACCCCCAGGGGCAAGGCTGTTGTGGCCTGTCGTTCTAGGGATACTGGTACCTGTGCTTGCCTAAGAAGGTGCTTAATCTGTTGAGCTATCTTGCCAGCCCAAGATGCTCTTTCTAATGGGCATCGATGTCAGCCTGCAGGCTGCACCACTTTGAACAAACACTTGGGCCTTGAAGAGCCCGCCAGCACAGGAGATGAGAGGAGGAGAGCTGGCACCTGAACTGCACCTAGACTGAGCAGGCTCAGTACTGAACACAAAGTCATCTCTGCAGGGGTTTGGATGTGGGTCTCCGTTCCCACTTGGCCCTGCCCTGTGAACCATGAGCACTTGATACTCTTCCCTGAGGGAGCCCAGAGCATACCTCAGTCTGGCTCTACTGGTGCTTATGGCAAACACAAGGGTGGATGTGCAGCAGCAGCAGCAGCACCAAGAGAATGAGGAAAGAGGAGAAGCTTGCAGGCCTCAGAGCAACAGGCTGAGCTTCCTGCCCCAAGGCCATGCAAGCCCCAACAATATGTGCCAGCCTGCCAGGTTGCATCTCCAGCTTTCTGTGACCTGTGGACCTGTGCTGTGGCTTGCTCAGGCCATCAAGCACAATTTCTCATCAGTACACACTGGACATCCCCGCCCCCCTGGCGTGGCTGCTGTGAGTGGCCTGGTGGGCTGTGGGTACACTCCCACTATGGCTCTTTGGAGCCCTTGCCCAATGGCCCCAAAAGTATCCCTTTTAAGACACTTGGCTAGGCATTCAGCCTTCCTCCTCCCCAGCCTGTGGGTACCCTTCCTGGTCTCAAGGGCTGTGAGGCTGGCTGTGCCCTGGAGAACAGGTGTGGACCATAGGCACCTGCAGGCCCTGGGAAGATTCTGAGGAATGAGGGTCCACACTCAGGCTGCAGTGGGGAGCTGGCTGCTTGAGAACCACAGGTATGGGCAGCAATAGCAGTTGCCCCAGAGGAAAGTACTCTGGGAGAGGCTCTGGCTGAGAAATGGCTGGGCCATGTTTGGTGACAGCTGTGATGGGTCCACAAGACACTCATCCTCTGGGGAAAGGCCTGGGAACCACCCTCTGTGGGCTTTTGGCCACCAGTACTGGGTGCCCACCCAGGGCCCAGTAACCTGATTGAGCTCATGGTGCTGGGGCCTGGACAGCACCCAGCATATTGGCCAGGTGGGAGATTGTAGCAGCTGAGGGCAGGTACTGTGCCCCGCAGGATCTAGGTCTACATGGGAGCATGGCCCTAGTATGGCTGGCTGGAGGCCCTGCCCCAGATGGTGTCCTGGTCAGCCTAAGTTCCCCATGGGCCACCCCCACCTGCCTGCTTATCCCCACTGCAGCCCCAGCTGCCACTGCCTGCAGTGGGAAAGTCTAAACCTGTTGCTGTTTTTCCACTGTTATCGAGCCTTATCTGCCACTCCATACATGGAGCCCAGGGTCTCCCTCCTGGCAGGGTCTGCCCAGCATGCCCTCATCACTGTCCTTCCTCCCCCAGTCAGGGATATGGCATCCAGATGGTGACAGTGACTGTCCTGGCCCGAGGCCGCTCTACAGTCACCACCTGGCCTGGCCATGACATGCCTCTTGAGTGGCACCTCCATTTTCCACAAGGAAACCTGGTATAGAGAGGAGTAGCTATCCTGGCCTTCCCCACTCTTTCCTCACCCTAATGCAGAAGATTCCCCACCCCAGCTCCCTCTAGGGATCTCCCAAGGGTTCCCTCACCTGTTTCTTCATGAGGGGCAGGCATTGGTCATTGGGCCTGGCACACTGAGAGCTCAGGCAAGGTTTGATGAGTGAATGAGTAAGTGAAGGAAGCAGTAAGGGAGCCAGTGGAAAGGTGGGCAAGAGAATAAATGGGGTTCAGAGCTGCCACTGCCTATGTCTTGCTTGCAGATGAGTGAGAGAGACCCCTGAAGACTCTGTGCTAAGCAGAGCTGGGGGCTACAGGGAGCCCACCAGGAGCTGCGATTGCTGGTCCTGGACCTCAGCCACAGGACCCACAAGGCAGTGTCAGCCCACAACCATCCTGGCTGGGAGGGGCAGGGACAGGGATGGGGACAGGATGAGGGAGCGGGATGAGCCTGCTGCGCAGAGCTGTCTCCATAATTCAGTTTTAAAGCATGAAAAAAGGGAGTTGATGAAATTCCGCTATCAGTGCCAAGCCAATATGCAAACTATCTCACCCCCAATCAAATAGCTATTATGTTTTCATTTCCATCCCGGCGTCCGGCTTAATGAGCAGGAGATGGATGGGCGCGCAGCGTCTGCTCCATGTGATAACCAAGGGGCCCTGGGTACCATGGGGGCCTGCGCCTAGCGATGCCCCTGCTGCAGGTGATGTCATGGTGGCCTTGAACTCTGGCAGGTATGTGGCCTCTGGCACCAGCCCACCCCACTAGGTTCCCAGGGAGAGGCAGGCCAACCCATCCAGGGGTATGGGAACAGTGTGTATCAGAGGCAGGCATGGTATTGCTCCAAGTCTCCTGGTAGCAGGGGCTGGTCAGTCTGCCTTGGCAGGCCTCAGTCTATCCAGTATACGTGACTCAGGCCCCCTTGGGGCTGGATGTTTCTTGGGGTGTGAGGCTCAAGCTGTGACTAGTCTTCAGGTCTAGCTCCACGCACATCCCTACCTCCTCACATACTGAGACATCATTTGGTGCTGACATTATGTGCCTCAGTTTCCCCATTTGGGTGGCGCCTAGGTAAGAACCTCACAGGACTATGTGAGCATGGATTGGGGGGGGTGGTTCATGGTACAAAGCCCAGGCCCAAGCACAGCTTACGCCCTCCCCGGCCCCTGCCTTGCTAGACTGTGAGTGGCAATAGCTGGTATTTGTGGATCAGCCCAGGGAACCCACATGGCTGCTGGGACCCTGTGCACAGAGAAGCTGGTAGCTTGCCCATAGCCCTACAAGGAAGACCCAAGGGTATTGGTCAGCCTTCAGGTGTGGGGCTCTTGCTGAGTGAAGTCCCCAGCAGCTGGTCTTTCCTGGGATAGGCACTGGAGAGCAGAACATCCAGCTATGGTGGGCAGGCTCTCCAGGCACTTATGGCCCACAAGATAGCTGGATCCGACACTGAGGCATAGCAGACTGGCACAGCCCTGATTCCATAAGCACAGGGAACAGATCCTGTAACACATGGGCCTGGGAGGAACCCATCATGTGCGGCCGTGCCTGCAATTGTCTCTGCATTATCGAAGATGTTGTAATTGTACTGGAACGGAATTAGCAGCTCAGAATACCACCCCCCCCCAGGGCCGGGGGGCCTTTTTCTCCATGCTCATTGTCAGCATTATGCAGAGTATGTGCCTTTGTTCTTTTGAATAGGGGACCCTTTGTGTCTGGGGCCTGCCTGGGTGGGCACTGGGCCAGCCCCTGCCTGAGTTGTGGAGGCCTGGGGTTTTTCAGGGCTATGCCTACCACCAAGAAGCCAGGCATTGTCTAGGGCTGTGCCCTCTGCATCCTTAGGTCAGCAGGAGGCAGTTGGTACCTGCCCAAGGATGGTACTTTGGTGACAGCAGCCCATCCATCTACTTGAGGCCACTAGTGTACAACCATTAGAAGCAGAGTTCCCACACCATTTAGAAGGCTTTGGAGGGAGCCTTCTGGGAGCTAGGTCACAGCCCACTTGCCCAGCCTGGTCCCTGGTGGTCTCTTGGATATGCTACAGGCAGGTCCAACCCAGAAAGTAGATGTGATAGAGCCCTGACCAGGCCATGCCCTGGGATAGAGTGGGATACCATCAGGCCTTGGCTGTCTGTTCACACCATTGACTTCTCAGTCTTACGTGGGCCAGGCTGGCATCACATCACTTGGGCAGCAGCTCTTGGGTTGGAACCACATGTCCCATCCCAATCCACTCCTCTTCTGCAAGGCCAATCTAGTCTTGCATCCTCAGTCTCCAAGGGGCACCACCCAAGCTGATCACAACTCACCTGTCTCCACCATTCCTTTCACTGTTTCACTTCTTGCACTGCTGCTACTACCCATACCTGGGGACCTCTGGGACACTAAGGAAATGGGGTCCTGTGGTGGCCAGAGAGGTGCCTCCCTCCCTCCCTGACATCAGGCTCCGTAGACCCAGGAGTGTGGGCCTCTGGGGTAGGAACAGGCTGCACTGCCCCTCTGAGCCTCAGACCCATACTGGTGGGCAGGGACATCCCATGCTTTCACTGGGGACTGGGCAGGCAGGAGGGACATGAGGAAGAATCCCTTTTCCTAGTGGAAATGGTGCTAGTGCCAGGACTCAGCACAGCAAGGAGAGCAAGTCTGTGACCCAGGCTGCACCCCTGGCAGATCAGGTCTGATGCATACATCGGTCTGGCCCAACTGCATCTTCACAGGAAGTCCATATGGCCATGTCCAAAGGCCCTCATGGCTCCCCGTGGGCTGTGTCTGCAGGTTCTCCTGGAGACATGGATGCTTTGGAGGAGGCCCAGGCCCCAGACACCAGCCTGGAGGAGGAGACTCCTACACCAGAGCCCACAGATGCAGGAAGACCCAAGCCCCTGAGCCCATCCAGAGGTAAGTATGTCACTGCCCTTGTCCTTAGGTCCTGTCCCTGGCCAGGGCAATACAGGGACACTTGCACATGTGGCCTTAGTACAGGTGAGGAGACTGAGGTGCAGAGAAGGAGGACCCAGGATAGAACCAAAGGAGGTGGTGTGACCAGTGTGTACCCATAGCACCCATGCCCTAGGTCAGGGTGGCCGTAAAGACCAAATATCCACACTACTCATGACAGTGTTGCGTTTCTTAGCATGCCATGGTCCCCCCATTTACACTGTTACTTGATGCTCTGCTGCTTAGGCAATGCTGGGATGACCTATTTCACATGCCATCACTGTCCAGGCTTTGCCCAGTCCATATGCAGCTCTGGGCCCTTTGCCTGCCCCCTGGGCACCTGTGGCCCCAGGCTGTCTCCCTGGTGGCAGTATTTCTTCCCTAAGGATGGGCTTGGGATGGAGACCTCACCTATACACTACATCCACACCCAGCACCAGACCAGGGGAGGAGCCGTAGACTCGGAGGCCTGTTGAGACCAGGTCTCCTGGGTGATAGTGGGGAGCAGAAGTAAAGGGAGTCATTGTCCCATCCTGGCCCCATAAAGCAGTGATCTCAGCCCACTTGGACCCAGGACACTGTCACAGCTCTGACGGGATGTGTCCATGGCTCCTGGCTGCTGGGAGGATGCCTGGCAAGAAGCAGTGACCCTGAACAAAGGAGAGGCAGGCAGTAACCTTAAGATTCCCCAGGACCTGCAGTCATATGTGCCAAAACACAGTGGGCAAAGGAAGAGGCTGAGGGACAGCCAGGGCAAGAAAGACCAAGTGGACCATGGGAGGCCTGAAAGGGTGAAGGTTACTTCAGGTAGACTGCCAGGCGGGAGGCATGCAAGGACAAAGACTCCAGATGGACTGGGTCCTGGTAGGTTGAGGCCTCATCATTCAACATCCTCACACCTTCTGGTGTTTTTTTTTTTTTTTTTTTTTGCATCCTCACACCTTCTGGTGGTTTGTTGTTGTTGTTTTGTTTTGTTTTTGTATTTTGGGATGGGGGTACATGGTATACAGGGTCTCATTGCATAGATTGGACTTGTAATGATTCTCCTGTTTACAGACTCCCAAGTGCTGGGATTACAGACATGTGCCACCATGCCCAGTCTCAGTGCACCCTGGGGGTAGGCCAGGGGATCAAACTCCCAGCCCCTGCATATACCTCCTGGTCTGAGAGTCCTGGCCCTACTTGATGTCTGCAGGCAGGAGCCCCCACCTCATCTCTCAAAGCCATGCTATTAGCCTGCCAGCCTTGACCATCCACAGAGCCTCGGGGAGTGGATGGCGCAGACATTTGTACCCTAGTTCACTAGAGCCATAGGACAGCAATGCCAGCGTGGGAGCTTGGTCACAGCCAAGTGTCGATTATTGCTGCTATCTCTGTGGCCATCAGACTGCAGGGCCTGTGCAGCCAGCTTGCCTGGACCAATTTTCTGACTTCTCTGGGTCTTGGGTTTTGCCACCATGTGCTGGTGGTGGGATGAGAACTCCTTAGGCACCCAGAGGCCCTGCAGACACCTGGCCATTGTTACTGCTATTCGGTGCTGTGCTAATGGAGGGCCTGGCTCAAGCTGCCAAAGGGCAAGTGCTCGCCGGTGGACTCTGACCCGCAGCTTCCCGGGGAGCTGGGCCCTTATCTGATCTTGGAGCCGGGCTGCACAGGGGCAGGTGGGGCCAGGACGGGCTGGAGAAAACAGCCTGGGCTGCACCTGGCACCGGCCATGGTGATAGCGTGGCGATGGGCACGATAAGGTGCAGCAGCGTATCTATGCTCAGGCGGGTCCAGCACGGCTGCTCACGGTGGCTAGAGCTCAAATGCCAGCCACTTTGATTTATAGCCAAAAATAATAGGACTTTTATATTGTGTGATTGATTTATTTGATGTTAATCATGGCCCTTATCGAGGGTATTAATAATCTGCCGGGCGCATGACGTCACAGGGGGCTTTATGGGAGCGCATCGATTGGGGGCCTCAGTGGTTATCAGCCCGCTCAGAAGGCAAATATGCCCTTTGGGCTGGAATTGGGTGCAGGGCCGGCAGAGGGGCCCTGCTGCCGCGGAGACCAGAAGCAGCATGCCACTGCCCCAGCACACCTGGTAGCTGTCTTACACAAGGTGCAACAGCACCTGGAACCACCATCATCGCTCCTGCTGTTCACAGGGTGGCTGAGGATATTTAAGGGCTGCAAGGAAAATTGGGATTTATCCCCTGCTTCCCTCCTATGAGAGCCAGCCAGGGCATGGTGACAGGCCCTATTGTGCACCCCAGGCCTCAATTTGGGACCAGAAGGAAGACCACTTGGCTCCTGGAAGCTTAGGGATGTGACAGTGTTTTCCTCTCTGCAGATGTGAATCCACCCCCAGCACCACCGGCTCCAGCGCCAGCACACCTCATATCCCGGGGACCCCCAGAGGAGATGGAGGGGCCAGAGCCTGAAATGCAGCCCCTGGAGGAGGCAGCCAGCCCCTGGAGCGGGCCAGGTAACCAGCATGGGGTCCACCAGCACCATCTACTTCCAGGGCAGCCGGGCTCGGTGCTGGGCCTACTGGGAGCAGGGCCACTCAGGGTACTTAGGTCACCAGAGACCTCAGGGCTTGGCCTATCCCTAAGTCCCATGAGCCTTTGTGGCAGGCTACATGGTGAGCTGTTGGCAGGAGGCAGTCACCAGCATGGCCATGCTCAGTGGGATCCTGCCCTGAGTTGTGTGGCAGAAATGTTTAGAAGGTTGCCAAAGTCAGGGTGTGCCCAGCTGGGACTGAGAAGCAAGCAGAAATATCTGAACCTGGCATCCCTAGGGACCATTGGAGCTCTTGTCTGGAATCCCAACCCTCCTGGCAGTAGGTCAGGCTCCCAACAGAGCGAGCCTTGGGCAGAGCAGGAGAGAACAGGCCATGCAGGGGCACTGTAGCCCCCTGCCTGACAGGTTGGCTCCAAGTCATTGTGGGAAATATAAGGGCAGCTTGGAGCCCAAATATATCCTCCCTATGGCCACCCCTTCCAGGGTTGACCCCTCCACCTGAAAGCTAAGGGAGTTGGGTAGGGTTGTTGCTGGTTTTCCTGATTAATAAATACTGAAGCTCAGGAGCTGATGTGAGCAGGCACCATGTAAAGCAGCTGGTTCAGTCCATGGCCAAGGCAGATGGAGCAGTGGCTGAGTGTGTAGGTCAGGCCCACGTGTGCACACAGCAAGCACTTCCTGAGCACCTGCCACATACAGCGCAGAGTTCTGTGAGTCTGCGTCTGCAAGGAACAAGGGCCTGCCCTTGTTGGAGACTGGGATAGGCTTTGCCAAGGCAGGTGGAGCCTCTTTCTGTGCTGGGAGCATGAAAAGGGTGTAGAGTTGGCCTCCAAGCAGCCACAGGGCTTTCTGATGGGACTGTGGGACCAGGGTATGAGTGCTGGGCTGCGTCTGTGGTGGCTGCGTGGCTGCACGGCTATGTGGGAGACTGGGTGGCCCTGGCTACCACAGCTGGAGAGGGAGGGGCAGGTTACAGTGGCCACAGCCAGGATGAGGGCCCCATGCTGTGCAGAGTGGAAGCCCCTGGTATACAGTCTCCTGGACAGTTTCTCAGCACCATAGACTCTGGAGCACTCTCAGGGCCTGGGGACAGTCAGGATGTGGCTGCAGGATGCCTCTGCCCCTAGGGTGCCCCCATGGGTCTGGGGCTCTGCTGTCTGCAGTGAGGAGAGGACTCTTCCCTGAACAAGACAACATGCTCAGACTGCTTGGCTTCTACCCAGCCCTATGCTGGCTCAGCTACCACCTCTGCAGAGAGGATGGCAAGGTGGCTTTAGCCCTGGGAACCCTGGGCCCATTTCCTACCATCCACACAGCTGCTGGTTGTGTTGAGGACCATATGTATGTGTGGGGGGTGCAAGGCTGATGCAGTGCCATCTGCAGCAGCAGACCAGGGAATAGACCCTGGCTCCCAGCAAGGGACAAGTCCAGACTCCCCACTGGGAATGCACCTGAGGTGTAAGAGTTAGTGTCCATCTACCTGTTGGTCCCCATGCAGGTCCTGGTCCTCAGCCTCCTGCCTCAGAGGGGATACTTGGGCTTGGGCCTGACCTTGTGGCAGCTGCAGCCATGGTCTGGAATAGGGGCACCCCCATTTCCTGCACTATCCGTGACCGAGAGGTGCCCGTCAGCACCCACAGATAGAAATTTCTGTGCAGTGGGCAGTAAGGGTTTGATAGGCAGCCGCCGGCCAACCGCCACGCCAGCCACGGCCTATCAGGCCCCGCACAGCCACACTTATCACAGGGGAAGCTGCAGGCCCAGCGGTATTATCTCTGAGGGGCCACTGTGCCAGTGACGGGTGTCAGAGCTTCTTAGGGCTGCAGGGTCAGGGCCCTAAGGGCAGTGCCTGCATGGTAGCAAGGGCACAGCAGGACCTGGCCACCCTCTTCTGGTGTTTCTCCCTGGACTCCTAGGCTTAGCTGTCCTAGGCTCCCCTCTTCTGTGAGCAGCTCTTTACACATCCCTCCATTGAGGGGTGAACATAGACCTGGCCAGGGGATCTCACCTAGGAGATATTACACTTCCCATTTAGGGGGCTGGCAGGGCTGGCTCAGGGAAAGACCAGGCACTCAGTTTCCTTTCTGCTCCAGGCTTAACTTGTGAGGTGCCCTGGCCACACTGGCTTCCACTGCTTACCATGTTGGCCATCATCTGCTGGTAGGACAAGGCCTACTGTGTCCTAGGACCCTAGGATACCCAGGCCCATCTCTCAGGGAGGGCCACAGCTTACAGTTTCCTGAGAGTTGGGACTGGAGCAGATGGCACGAAGGCATGCTGGAGGGACCTGTGCAGCAGCAGACAGGAAGGAGGCATCACAGTTCCCTCCCCACCCAGACGTCCCAGAGGCCTCCACTTATCTCATATGCACAAGAGCCTTGAAGACACTTGGGTGGCCCACCTGCCACCTAGCAATCCCAGCCCCCAAAAAGATGGGGTAATGCTCACTGTGTTGTTTTTCTTCTCACGAGTTCACTGCTAGCAGCTTTGCATGGAGTGTCACCACCTGCACCAAGAGTCCCACGCTATTCCAAGAGGCAGGAGCATAGGCCTGGCACTACCACCTCCCCTCTGTGGCAAGGCCAAGAGTGGAACTGGGGGCCTCAGCCATATCATCCTCTCCTGGGGTGGGGCAGCGGTCCCTCTAGGCAGTGTACAGGCAGGGAGGGTCACAAACTCCCACAGGAGGCATGTGTGCCAAACTCACGTCAGCCCCCATGCAGGACCAGCCAGGAGGACCCGCTGTAAGTAGCCTCGCACCCTCCTGTAGGGGACAGGGACAGCAACAGTCCTGCCTGTGGATGTAAAGCCTCGGAGAGAGGAGCAGGCTGGTTGTCTCTGGGGCAGGACAGCCATAGCTAAAGGAACCTGGACTTGCAGGGAACCCCAAGGGGTGGGAGGGGCAGTTCCAGGTCTCCATGGACTCCAGCCTGACCCTGCAGAGGGGGCCAGGTGGGAGACAGAAAGGCTGTGTTCCTGTGATCTGCAGGATGGCGATGGCCACTGTGGGGAGGGCAGAGCAGGCTGAGCTGCCATTCCTTCATCTCCCGTGAACCCCCAGCTGGATTCTGGTTGGGAAAGAAATGCACAGGCAGGAGAAGCTGAGTTTATCTTTGAAATGACCTTGCGCTGAAGGCTGGCTGCTTAGCATTCTGATATGCAAATGGAGGTGCAATCTCCATCCCCACACAGGCTCCTGGCTCCTGGGAGGGCAGGCACTGCCTTACATAGTGGCTGGGGTCACCAATTTGGACCACACCCAGGACCTCCATACCTGTATCCTATTCCCTCAACCCTTGCTTAAGTCAGAAGGCAGTGGCCAGGCAGATAGAGCAACCAACCAGGACATGAGGGTCCTGTCCCACATAGGGTTCTGGCCTGTCCACATGTCATGGGGGTGTCTCTCCAAGGGCAGCAATCTGGTGGAAGAAGCTAAGGCCACCACCCACACAAGGATGCACAGAAATGGATGGACCAGGGACTCTGCTGGCCCAAACTGCAGATGGGAGAGTGGCCTGGGGCTCAGTGGAACCATGGCTGTCATTGTGTGTGCTGCCCTTGTAGTTTCAGTGACCTGAGGGGAGGAGAGTGTAGGATGAATATCTATGGAGGGGTGTTTCCAGGGCCCAGCCTGGCCTCCTCACCATCTATATTGTTCCCAGAGCGAACTCAGAAGACAGTGCCTGAAGTGGGCAGACTCAGCACCATTTGCCCCTCCCAGTGCAGCACTGTGGGTGTCCCTCCTAACCCAGGCCACCATGCTGGCCACCCCCAGGCAGGGTAGAGGTCTCCATCCCAGAGTCATCTGGTGATGAGGAGGCA
Organism: Ctenomys sociabilis; assembly: GCA_004027165.1. Lineage (NCBI taxonomy): Eukaryota > Metazoa > Chordata > Mammalia > Rodentia > Ctenomyidae > Ctenomys > Ctenomys sociabilis. The sequence continues at coordinate 30,415 of PVKA01013594.1, read as the reverse complement.
TCAGTAACACCACCTGAGCACCCTGGCAGGCCATGGGAAGGTGCCCAGTGGGATGTCCCCTGTGCAGACTTCAGGCCACATCCACTCAAAGCAGGGGAGAGAATAGAGGAGGCTGGACCTGTCCAGTTCCAAGGGACCCAGCCCAGGGTGGCCATGGAGAGAGGCCACTGGGACAGTGAAGGAGGAGAAGACGTTTGGGGCTCAGATATACACGTGCAGCCACAGCCACCCTGTCCAGAGGGCCCTCTTGGGTGCTTAGGAAGGGTCCAGACCTCACTCCAGGGACAAGGAAGGCCCTGGGGTACCTGAGTTGGCAAGACAGGGATTCTCTGTCTCTCCATGAAACCTGGGACCTGGAACTGCTTCCTGTGTCACTAGTACAACAGGAGAGCTGATCTTAAGCATTGCCATTTCCACCCCAGGCGCAGAAGCAAGGACAGGAAAGCTGCTGTGCCGAGGCCCTGCGGTCAGCAGAGGCATCGTCCCTGTGTCAGGGTCAGGTATGAGAGATGGCCAGGCAGCCCTCTATTGGGGACAACCCCAAGTCTAACAGGTAGAGCCCCAGAGGCAGGAGGGGGTGGGTGGCACATCCAAAGGCAGGGTCCTGGAGTCTGAACACTATTGCAGAGCCTTCAGGATGGTGTCCAGGGCCAGGGCTAGGTGCAATGAGCTATGTGCTAGAGCCTTGTTTTTTTCTTTTTAAATTGGCAGTGCTGGGGGTCTAACCCAGGGCCTGTACATGCTAGGAAAGTGTTCCTCCTTCAGCCATGCCCCACTGGGGGCCTCCTCATCTTGGCTGTAAAACATGGAACCTGAGGCTTTGGGGATGCTGGGTCAGTTGCCTGTGAGAGTGAGACATCTGGAGGTGAGGGCAAGGGGGCTGGGGCAGAGGTGGTACTCAGTCCAGTCTTCTGTGCGGCTCTGCGGGCTTAGGGAGCCTTCAGTGTGGCTAGGCATAGGCGCGGGCTGGTTATCTGGGCCATGCCCATCGGACTAATCTTGCAGGCCTGAGTTTCCACATGGACCTCAAGGCTGATTATCGGCAGCTGAGGTAGGGCGCTTGTCCAGATGGACAGCCCAGGAGATGGGCCGATAGTAGCTGCCGTGTGTGGGTGGGAAAAATCATTTCAGCTATTTTATGTTATCACAGCCTGGTGTGGCCCGTGATGGGTCTATTTGTCTTAGATTAGCAGGCGGGGAGGGCCATGAGTAGGTGACAGGGGTCAGCTTGGGGTCAACATAGAAGCTAGGCGGCCTCCCCTGCCGGTGCCCTGGAGGGTCCTTGGGTCGCAACAGCTGCACCTACCTTGACCTCTTTCCACTCTGGAGCATGACCTCAAAAGGAGGAGCCCTGTGTCCCCACAGCTGAGAGAAACAGAGTAGTCATGCCCTTTCCAGAGCAGCTGTGCAGGGCACAGGTGTGGATGGGGTTAGGGGACCCAGTCTCTGTCAAGAAGCAGGCCAGGGGCAGGAGCCAAAGGTCATTTACCCAATGCCAGCACAGTTTAGGCCCCAGAACCAACACTAGGAGGGACAAAGAGATAAAACATCCTAGGTGATCCCAACAATCTGGCAGGCTGAAGCAGGAGGACCACCTGTTCAAGTCTAGCTTGGGCAACTTGGCTATTTCAGAGGCCCTGTCTCAAAAATAAAAGGGGCTGGAGATGTAGTTCAGTGCAAAGATCCTATGTTCAATGCCCAGTGCTCTCTCCAAACAAAAACAACAGAACCCACAGGATCAGGTGACAGCTGTCCTACACAGGCCAGGCCAGCCTGATTACTACAGAGTGGGAGGCAGTACCCAGCAAGCGCTCAGCCAGGCCAAGGCCCAGTCTGGGGAGCAGGCTGCTCAGTGCCAAGGTCCCATTGCACAGGGCCCCAGGTAGCAGGTAGCATTGCCTTGGAAACAGAGCTTAGCTGGGTCACAGGCTAGGCCAGTCCAGGCCACAGAGGCTGACAGCTGTGACATGAGGCTGCCTCTTTGGCTGGCCCTGCAGTCCAGAAGCCTTGGGAATGAGGGAAGCCTTCTTAATCCAGATGCACCACTTGGGCTCAACTCTCCCCTCACTCACATTGCTACTTATTGAGCATCTACTGTGTAAAGCCCTACACACTAAGGATCAGTGTGAGCCACAGACCCCTGGAGTGGGGGGATCCACAGAGAGGTGGAGCAGAGACAGCACAGTGGTGATTCGTGGAGAGCCCAGAAAATGGAGGTAACCCTGGGGGATACTCCCTGATGAAGGCCATGGGTTGGCTGACACCCCAGTGGGGACCATGTCTGGACAGCACGGGGGATCAGGGATGGGACAGAGGGCATGTAAGGAGCAAGATCTGGTGAGTTTATACAGACAGGACTCCCAGCTGCTCTGCAGCTGGTTGGCCCAGGAGGCTGGAAGGGCTGCAGGGGAGAAAAAAGATGACTGGCCTGACTGCTTGGTGGTAAGCAGGCAGGGCCCCACTCTAGCACCCTGTGAAGAGCAAGGTGAGCAGCCATGCTCAGCCTTTCAGATCCTGGCCTTGACCCTACTGCTCACCACCCATGTAGCCTGTGCCCCCCTCCCAAAGCCACCACTGTGGCCTGGCCCGGCAGCCTGGCAGCTATCTCGGCCACGGTGCTAATCTAGCTGCTTCCTCCTCCACCCTCCCAGCTTCCTGCCCAGGCCTTGGTCCCCCCCGCCCTTCTGCCCCAGCATCTTCTAAATGAGTGTGGGGCTACAGATGCCGTCCAGAAGGCCCAGGTGGCCAGGGCTGAGGGCCAGTTTGCTGCTGTCACTCCTGCTGCTCCTATTGCAGTGGTCAGTGCCATCCCTTATGCCCAGTGGCCAGAGTGCTGAGCTGTGCACTGTGTGTCACTGGCCCACGCCATCTTGGTCCACCATGTGGTATGATTTGCACCACCACAGTGACCATCACCCCGAGCCTGTCACTGGCTCCACATTGTTTGGCACCATCGCCTGCCCTGGAGCCACGCTGTCCCTGAGTCCTGTGGCTGCCAGCAGCTCCCCTGTCATGCAGGAACAAATCTGGCCTCAACACCCCTCCCTTCAGGTGCTATGCTTGGTTCGGAACACAGTGGGATCCCTGTCAAGTTTACCATACCCTAGTCTGGCTCCTTTACCAACCCTGCCAGCAGCTTTTGTCAGAAGGTCAGGTTGGAAAGATGAGGCCTTGCTTGCCGCCCTGAACCCCATCACTCCACCGTGGGAGGGAGCCTATCACACTGACCTCTGCCCCCTCCAGGACCACCGCAGGCCACAGGTTCCCTCCCTGCCACTCAGCAGTGACTCCTTATTTATTTATTTATTACTCCTTTATCTCTGTGCGTAACTTTTTATTTCCTTGCTGCGTTTTTCCATTACGGTGGCGGAGGACACCACAGATAAAATCAATCCCCAGAGATGGGACAAAGGGGCTGCTGCAGCTTGAGGGCTGGTCATATCCTGCACGAAAGGGCCGAGCTAGGCCTGAGATGATGCAGGAGATGCTATCACCGCCTCATTGTGTCTTAGGGGCCCAGCCCCCAGCCCCATCTCAGGCCGTGGAATTACTGCGGGGTTTTGGTACCCATCTGATGGGCAGTGGATAGCACTGGTAGGCCCACAAGTCAGGCCACCCAGCCCTGGGTGTACAGTCAGGTCTAGAAGCTTCATTCCATTCAATAGGTGCAAAGGCTAGCACCCTGGGAGGCTGAAGCAAGAGAATTGCAAGTTTAAGCCCAGCCTGGGCAACTGTGTCTCAAAAAATTAAAAAGGGCTAGGATGCAGCTCAGTGAGAAGCCCAGGGGTTTTCAACATGCACCACAGAATTGATGGCAGGGCACTGAGGCTACATCCTTGTGTGGTAGAGACGGCTTCATTTCTGCTATCCTGTATAAGTCCTAGGATAAGAGAATTGGAATTAAGAAGTAAGTGGCACTGGCAGAGGTGTCCCTTACAGCACTCTGAGGTAGCCAGACTGGGGCTTAGGTAGGTGCAGGGATTCCTGGAGCAAGGGGGCAGGGCCAGCTCTACTAGACAGGCAGCCAGGAGCAGGGTGTAGAATGTGATTCCACAGTGTCCAGCCAGAGGCAGACACTGGGCCAGAGACCGGGACCAGAGACCAGGACCAGCTCTTTCCTGGCAGACAGAGGCCACACCTCATGGCATCATCCCTCCCCAAGGAGCCTGGGCAGGGCTTGAACTCACCACAGCCTGCTCTGTGGCCAGGTCCTCTCTAACACTTGGTCTCCTTGCCTGCCGTCAGACTGACCACAGTCCTCATGAGCAGGTGTCAGCTGCTCCATGAAGTCAGGTGGAGGTGCCTAGCTCCCCACAACCCTCTGCCTTGTAGGCACCTCCACTGGGAAACAGACAGGATGCTGTGTACAAGTGGCTGATCCCCAGCCCATGTGCCCTGAGTGTACTGCAGCCTGTGCCTCAGGACAGTGCCTTCCTCTGGTTCCAGTGGTGAGCACAGGGTGGCATAGGTATCTAACTCAGACTCCGGCATCATGGCCACTACCCTGCCTGTCCTCACATCTGACTTCGGCAAGTGGGATAGACAGTGTCCCTGGGAGAAGGAAAAACTAGGAAATACAGAGATATCACCTTCCACTCAGCCCACTCAACAGCAGAGTGCAAATGCCAGGACCCTCCACCACGGGTTCTCTGTGCCACTTCCCGGGTAGAAAGACTGAAGCCAGAGACCCAGCATTGACTTCTGGGACAGCTCTCCGATACCACAGGGCTATGGTGATACTGTCTAGCTGGGTGCAGCTGGATCCAACCCAGGCCTGAGGGTCCATGAAGGGTCTCAGGTCCACTGCCCATCCTGGGGTCCCAATGTTTGCCAGTGCTCCTGGCTGTGCCAGAGGATGTCGCAGTGGGCTGTGGGACCTTGTCCCTCCCCAGGGAGTCTCATTTGGGCAGTGAGCCCCAAGGCCTCTACAGAGAAATGGCTCTGCACCCTATGAGACTAAGCCCTGTCCAAGCCCCACAGAGCCACCTTCAGGGACAGAGAACAAGGCAGGGTGCAGGTCCTGGGCCCACAGGGGTGGGACGTACACCACCCACAGCCCCTCCATCAGGTACCCAACTCGTCATTAGCTGAGGCCAGGGTTCACTGATAAAGATACCAGTGTTCCCTATCAAAAAATCAATATCAGTTGAGGTTCCTGCAGTCAGGGAGGGTGTTTGGGTGGGCAGGGCCACAGGACCCAGGGGTAACCCTGTCCCTGCCTCACTGATGTCTGGGGCCAACCCAAGGGTACCCAGATCCATGGTACCCTGCTGGGGTCTCCAGGCCTAATGGCAACTGGCAGGGAGAAAGGGGCTAGAAGCCTGTGTGGCTCCCAGGGCAAGGGTGAGCAGGGCCAGGGTGGGCAGTAGGCACCTGTCCTCCTCCCAGGCCACACCGCCAGCAGTGGTATGTGTCCACTGCAGACAGCACTGCCTGGCCTCCTCTAGAGGCTAATAGTAACTGGGTGTGCTGGCCCCTGTGGGTACACAAGGACTCCAGGAGGCTTCTCAGGTCCCCCAGCCCTGACCTAACCTGCTGGTCCCACACCAGGACACCCTACAAGCCCTTCTGCCCCTGGCACTCAGGAGGGGAGCTCGGCCTGGTGCCTGGCCCCAGATGGTACAGTCCCAGCGCTGACATTGGTTGCAGGCAGCCACAGCAGGTGTGGAGAGCCCCGCCAGTGCAGTAGCAAGGCCAGGCCCTCACACCAAAGCCAAGCTGCTGAGAAGGAGTGGGGGTGCAAAGTAGGGCCCCTGGTGGCCACTCTTCCCTGCAGAGCATGCCCCTCTGCCCCCACAGGTCATTCATAGCCACCTGACCCATACCCAGAAATGGGATGGGGTGGGGCCTGCCCAGCATGGTCTGCTACAGTCCCTCATGTCCACATCAGGCTTTCCAGCAGTACCCTCTGGCACCCTTGCTTGTGTGTGTGGCACTAGAGATCAAGTCCCTGCACACTGAACCACAACCCCAGCCCATTTTGGGGGGAGGTTTGAGTGTTTGTGTTTTGGGAGGTTAGCAGGGGTATGTGGACATGTATGTGAGGCAGAGGCTCACTAAGTTGCCCAGGCTGGCCTTGGACTTGCAGTCCTTCCTCAACCTCCTAAATGTTTGGGACTATAGATTTGTACTGCCACAACCAGCCTGATTTTTTAATTTTTTGTTTTACTTATTTACTTTGTTTTCAGTTCTAGAGATTTGAACCCAGGTCCTTCACACTGAACCACCTTCTCAGCCTGTTTTATTTTTCACTTTGAAATAGGCTCTTGTAAGTTGCTTGTGAACTTCTTGCCTCAGCCTCCCAGGATACTTGGAGTTACATGTATGTGCCACCACACAGCACCTGACCCTCACATGTATACACAGCTGGCCCACGGCAGACACTCACACCTGGCTGGGTACGAGCCACAATCTCCCTCCCTGTGCCTGCTCCCCTGAAGCTGAGGTCTTGTTGCCCTCACATGTTCTGCCCCTGCTTGGTGAAAGTACCTGGCTGCCCCGGGGTCTCACTACACTGCAGTGCAGGCCTTACCTGGGCCAGATGTTTCCTGCTGAGCTTCCTGCTCTCCCCAGCCCGGTGGAAGATGCCACAGTCACAGCCATGGGCCAGAGCTCAAACAGCATTCAGGAGCAGCTTGATCTAGGGAATACGCCACCCACTGGCCAAACCTGTCTGCTGAGTCACCTGGGGAGTCACTGTCCTCTCTAGGCCTGGGTTTCCATGTTCGTTTGGGATGCAGGAACATCAGACTTGCCCAGGACCCATGCGGTGCCCGCCATCCTCTTACCTGTGCCCACACTCTTAGAGTCTTCTAGAACCCACCAGCTTGGCTCCTCCCTTCCTTCTTTTTCTTTCCTTTTCTGTGACTTTTATCAAAAGCAAACAGCACGATCCCCAAGATAGGGCCGCTCCCCAGCTGGCCTGTGGGAGCCGCAGGGTGGGGCCGGGCGGGAGTGATGGGCGATTAGATTGTCGGGGCTGTGGTGGCGGGGTGGGCACCCACACCAACCACAGAGGCTGACATTCCTCCACCAGAGGCTGGGGGCCACTGGACTTTGAGCTTAAGAGGCTGTAGCCATTTCCAGAGACAAGGCTGGCCCTCAAGGTGGCTGGTGGCGCAAGCAGGGGCCAGAGGGAGCCCCACACTGACCCAAGGCATTCCCATCTCAGCATGGGAAAACTGAGGCTGGGGGCATCCAGGCCTCCATGTGTCTAGGCAGAGTGGCTACATGCAAGCTGTGTGAATGAACTCAGGCCACTTGTATGAGCTCTTGGGGTCCCTTCCTAGGCATGTAAAGAGGGGGAAATCCCAGGCCAAGACCAGAGTTGCTACAGGAGGGAGTCCTGGGGAGAAAGCAGCAGGCCCTGCTCTGACCTGTGTGAGCCCCACACAGGGGAAACTGAGGCTGGTGGCACCCAGGCCCCAGTTCTCTGCACAGCGCTGCCCCACCCCAAGAACACCATCAGGCCTGGAGTCCTGAGGGCTGGAACTTCCCATCCTACTCTCTAGGGGCGTGGCAGGGTGCACCAAGTCCCAGGGTGCACTTGCTCTGGAGATAACATATGCAGCAGTGAGTCAGTCAGTCCTGTCCCTGTGCAAGGCCTGGTCCCTATGGCACCACTGTGGACCTCCCTGTGTGCCACCTCCATCTCTCAGAAGCCTCAGGCAGAGACCCACAGGACAACCCCAGCCAGCCAGAAGGGAGAAACTGCAGAAGGTAGGAAAGGGGTCCACTTGTCCTTTGTATGCTCTTGGGCTGGATGCTTAAGCACTCTGAACCTCAGCCTCTCCAGATGCATCAGGCAGAGTGCTTGTGAGTCATGCCAGCACATGGCTAAGGCATGGCACATAGAGCAGGAGTGGCATTGGCTGGTGAGATCTTGAATGCAGCCCTTGTCCCATGTCCAGCACAGGGAGGGAATGGGTAGCCAGGACTTGCTGGCACTGAAGGGCAGTTCCTCCAGAAAGCCCACCCTATGGGACCACTGTGGGATCTGCCTGTGCCCCACCTCCATTTTTCAGGAGCCCCAGGCAGAGGTGAGCTCTGTATGGGGAGTGCACAGCCAAACTGTGGTCACTGTCTGGTGTGTTCCTTGCTTGGCTTCCTACTCCAAGCTGTTGTGTGGTGTGGGGCTGGCATCCCCATGGTGCTTGTCTCTATCCTGTGGGCCTCAGTCTTCACCCTTCTCCCTGGGGCTTCCACACACTCTCACCTGCGCTCAGAGCCCCCCAAGGCACCCACATGCCTCTTCCTGCCCCCTTTCCTGATACTTTGCTGCCTCCTGCTGGGGCAATGCTGTGCTGGCTGCTGGCCAGGCCCCAGCCCCTGCTCGTTCCTGTGCGGGCTGAATGAGGGTCTACAGCAGAAGTGGAAACTAGAAGGATGTGGTGTGATCAAAACATGTGACAAATATGTAGTATAAGAAAATGGTGCAATGAGAGATAGGTGGACATGGAGCCTGCTCAGAGCCCCCATCAACACTCATCCAGTTGTCCTAGCCACTCTTCAGCCCTCTTTCCTGAGGATCTTTTGCTATACTGTTCAGGCAGCCTCAATGTCCTCAGTTGATTCAAGCTTCCCTTTCATGGTCATTTCGACTTGGGTGAAAAGCCACAAAGTCTCACAGTGCCAGATGGATGAATAAGAGGGATGAGGGTGCAGCATCTTGGCTTAAGGATTCTGCCTTTCCATTGGATAGCACTGAGCCAGACCATTCACTTTATTTTTTATCACATCTTCAGAAAAGAGGATTTCTAGGATCATAAGTGTTTTCAAAGTAAGGGGCAGGAATTTGAGGAAGATTCATGGTCAGGTGTCTTTCACAACACATTGTGGTTTTTGTTTGTTTGTTTTATAAACACAGCATGTTTGGGATCAGTTCTTAGCTTATTCGGGCAGAGGGTGTGAACGTCACCAAGCCTGTTGTGGGCAGGGGCATAGGTGTGCCCCACACAATGCACTGGAGTAAGGCTGAGCTCACATGTGCCACCCTATTAACCCAGGCACCCACAGTGGCCTGCACCCACCCACAGGGGCTCACCCAGGTCAGGATTTTTCTCTTTTTTGGGAGGAGTGGCTCAGGCTGCCTAAGGGTGGGGTTGGTACAGCATGTAGAGGTGGGGATTGAACTGTGGTCCCCTGAGCCTGACTGGGTTTGCCCAAGCAGGTGCTTAAACAACTGAGTTAACCCACAAGACCCCCTAACATGTTTTTGTTTTGTTTTATTTTGGTGTGAGGTCTCACTACACAGCATCAGACTCATACTGATCCTCCTATTTTCTGCCTCTCCAGTGCTGGGATTACAGGCATGCGCTATCATGCCCGGATTCCATCACTGGTTCAGCAAGCCCAGGGGTGGGTCAGCGCAGCATGGGTGCCAGGGATCCAACCCTAGCCCCTGTACTCATCGAAACAAGCATTTAGCCCGCTGAGCTATATACCTCCAGCCTTTCCCAGGTCAGGGAAGTGGGTTGTCATAGTGACCATCCTACTGTCTACATCCTCACATCCTGGCCTCCCTCAAGACCACCTTCCCCAGCTTTCCTTGCCCCTGACCAGCCCTTGTGGTGGGTTTGGCCCCTAACATGCAGAAGCAGGAGCTGCCTGATCTGGAGCTGCCATTGTACCAGAGGACATGAGAAGAGTCCAACAAGTTATCTGGGGGGCTGGGCCTGATCAGGGCTCCAATAAGTGTACAGGGCACTTTGCCTGTGGGTGCATCCTTCCACCTAAGGGGCCTGAACCCCCCACCCCACAGGGTGGCTGTGAACACTGCAGTGATGGTGCTGGGAGTGCCCTGAAGGTCCTATCCACAGGCCATCAGGAGAGGTATGGGAAGGCACAGGATCCAGGTGGGCTACAGGTTCTCGGCCACCTGAAGACAAAGGCCAGGGCAGGTCCCACTATGTCACTTGTGGTGTCCTGGCCTCATGTGGGCTCTGAAGCCCTACTGCAGATGAGCAGCTGAGCATCATGGGCACCTGGGGACTCCCAGGGGCCATGGTAACCAGAGATACAGATGCATCCAGGACAGAGTACCTGTAACCACACCAGAGCAGGGCAACACCGTGTCTGGTTTAGATCCTGCCACCCAATGCCAGCTGTGGGTCCCTCAGGCCTCAGTGTCCTTACTTGTACAGGGACAAGCATCAGTGTCCCCATGAAAGCTGCATGGTGCTGGCCAGGCTGAGCCCTACCTCAGTGGACAGACCCAACTTACCCTAAGCTAGGCAGAGCAATGGTGGAAGGGTGGCAGGAGGGACCGAACCCACCTGCTGTTCCAGTCTTGGTCCTCTGCCACCTTATCTGCCCTGGAGAAGACAAAGACCCAGTTAGACCATCTCCACAGGCCTCCTGGCGTATTTACACATTATCTCTGCCATTAGGCAGCCACTTATCTGATCATCGCATCCATTAAGGCCACAGCATACCCGGTGGGGCTTCAGGAAGTGGGGCCACCACAGTGCTCCAGCCAGGCGACCCATGAGGCAGGCCCCCGTAGGCTGTGGGCAGCAACCCTGGCAGCAGGCCAGGCCTGGGGAGGCCCTCAGGGACGTGGCCGTGTAGGCAGTGACTCCACCCCATAGTGTGGCCGTGGGAGGCAGGGCTGCAGGAGCAAGGCTGGGAGTGCTAGCACAGGGGCACAGGTCAGGGTGTACAGAGCTGCACCCTAGCCCTAGGCTTCAAGAGCCCCTTCACCCCAGCCCTGTCCCTCTTACAAAGACACTTGTAGCAGGATTCAGGGCTGCCTGCTAATCCTGGATGAGCCCTCTCGAATCTCTAATGTAATCACATTTCAGAGATCTTTGTACACCCCACAGAGGAACAGATCTCAAGAGACACCACTCAGCCCATTGTCCAGGTTCCAAGAGCGCATGACCTGAGGCTCACAGCAGGGCTGGCCTAGCCCCAGAGCCAAGCAGTCCCCTTACCACCCAATGTCACACTTCTAGGGGATAGGGCTCAGGTGGTGGTACAGGATGACTCCCCTGTGGATGGTGGCAGGGATCCTCAAGCAAATTCATTCTACTTTGCCTGTCTCCCCACAGAGGAGCTGGAACTGGAGCTACGGGATGGACGGAGCTGTGTGCAGGCCCGGCTCAGCCTTGATGAGGGCCTATCCTGGGGCCCCTTCCATGGGAGCATCCAGGCCAGAGCATCACCCCCCAGGCAGGTGGAACAGGTAAGGAGCCTAGTCGCTGCTTCCACTCACAGGGCAGGGGTTATCAGGATCTGAAGATGGGGTGTGCTGCTGGGGAGTTCCCACAGGGGAGGTTTAATCTTGGTGCTGAGTAGAAACTGGGGTAGCAAAGGGGAGGGAAGAACAGGGAGTGATGGGAGGAGCTGCTTCTAAGGGAGCAGTGGCACTGGGCAGGCAGTTCACACAGAAGCAGCTGAGGATGAGCTCGACCCAGTCCTTAGCTTGTGCTGATGCTGAGAAAGTGTCGATGTTAGTAAGCACAAGCAGGTAACACAGAAGTAGGAAGGGCTTGTATGCGGTGTCCGAGGGACTCACCCTGGGCCTGGGGGACTCACCCTGGGCCTGGAAGTGTTCATTTGGGGGCTTCTTGGTCCTTGGCTTGATCCAGGCTATCTACCCAGGCTAGCCAGGGCCACACAGTGTTGGTCCTAACGGTCTCAGCACCTCCTCCAGTGAGGGCAAGGCTGTGCCTTGTGGTGGTACTTCTCCACCTAAAGACACCTAAAGGCCTGTGCTGGTAACTCTACCCAGCACTGTTCTTCACCCACAGCAGTGCCTTGGGATGGTATGTAGCAGTGAGAGGGACATTCAGCTGCAGACCCCAGAATCCTGAATTCCCAGAATCCCCTGCAACCATCTCTGCTATAGGTGGGGCCTCCAATGGTGGGAGCTTCCCAGAGCACTGAGGCCCCTGGGCTACCCAAACTGGCTTTTCCACTGGGCGGTGGGAGTCTAGGCCAGGCCTGGGCTGTTTTCAGTCACCTCCTCACTGTATCCCAGGCTAGTGTCTGCCCAGTCTGGACCTTTGGGACCGTGCAACAGGACTTGGAGAATGGGAGGAGGGGCAGGACCTTGAGCTTGTCTAGAAAAGCCCAACAGCTAGGAAGACATGATTGGCCCTGAATGGCATGGTCCCTGGAAAAGCTACAGGAAGGAGACCCCTACCCAGTGAGGGTCAGCATGGTGTTGCCACCACAGCTGAGCACAGCTTGGGCCTCTGTGGAGAAAAGCAGCAGTATCCACAGCTAGCCTTGCAGGCAGTGAGCTCCACCTGCCCAAGGTGTGCAGGCGGCAGCAGGTGGCTCTACCTAGAGGCCAGGTGCTGAGGATCAGCTGGCTGAGTAGAGGCACCCATGCATGGATGGACCCTTGGATCCATCTCTGAACTCTCAAAGCATCAGGAAAGCCCTTCCATGGAGACCAACAGAAGTAGGCATGGTCAAAAGCAAGGTTGTGCTTGTTCCAAGCCTCTTCCCTCTCCCCTTGGAGCTGCCAATTCAGACCTAGATAGACAGGATTGTGCCTGCCTGCCTTGAACTTCATATCCCTAGCCCTCAGGATAAGTGCTGCTGTGGCCCTTTTACAGGTATGGAGACCAAGGCTCTGAGAGGTTCCGGGAATTGCTGAGGCACCAGGATCAAATCGCAGAGGGAAACTGGGGCCTGTGTATGCCTGGTCCAGCACTGCAAGCTCCATAGTCCAGGACTGGGCAAGCACTTTACACAGCAGATGCCAAGGCCCCCTTCCTGCAGGGCAGGCCTGGGCCTGGGCGCAGTTAAGCTAGGAGACCACACTGGGCTGAGACCCTCCCCCGGGACACAGGGCCCAGTGTGCAGGGTGCATCAAGCTGCACAGGAAGAGGCCCCCCTCCTTCTCGACCCACTATCTCCTGCAGAACTGAATCCTTGATTAACCCTTATCTCCCCGGGAGGCCCTATCTCCGCCTTGGCGCCGACTGTCCAGACACCATACTGATGATTGATCTCTGAAAGATACGTGCCTTTCCGATACTTCATTTATTGTCTAAATATTTTTACTAGTGTCTCAAGGGCATCTTATCAGCTTGGCTGATGGGCCCCAGCTCTCTCTCCTGAGCCGCCCTAAGGAAGACATTGCAGCCTGGCCCAGATGGTCCTATCAGTCGCTAGGGCTGGGCATCCTGCCTTCTCCCTGGTGGGGGTAGAGTAAGGGACCATGTGGCCACCTCTTTCCCATCTGCTCCTAGATGGCAGGGTGAGTTGGGGTGAGTGTCTCCCTATGCAGTCCCTCATGCACACCCTTGGGAATAAGCACAAGGAGAGAACCTGAGGCAGAGGTCTTTGTCTAGCACCAACTTGCTGTCTCTTCTCTGACCCAGCTGCAGGTTCCAGGCATTGGAAGGACCCTTTGAGGTCCAGCCATCTCTAGAACTCAGTCTAATACAGCAGGATGTGCATGGTGGTGGGTAGGCAAGTGGACATATGAAAGGCAAAGAAGTGATGGATGAGTGTGGATGGAAGGATGGATGGACAGTGGATGAGTACAGGTACACAGGAAGACAATGGATGGCAGTAGATAGTGATGGGCAGATGAGTGAGCAGATGGGGTTGGGGATGAATGAGTAGATGGAAGGTGGGTGGGTGGGTGGCTAGGTGGACACATGAATGTGTAGGTGGATGCATGGATGGCTGGGTGGATGGATGGATGAGATGTGTGCGTGGAATCATGGATGGAGGGGTAGACAGATGACTAGACACATGGATGTGTTGATGGGTGCATGGATCAAGGGGTGATGGAGCAAATGAGCCAGCTCTTTTACCCCACCATAGCGCACATTGGCCCTGCCCATCCACCTGTCCACTTGTCCCTCACAGCTTCTACTCATGGCCCACCACAGCATCTGTGAGACCAGGGGAGGGCAGCCCAGCCTGAAAGGCCTCTGCTGGCTCAAGAATGATTGTAGAGTGGCCTTTGGGTCAGCCTACACAGCCCAAGTACAGGTATCCCAGGGGACAGCACAGGGGTCACTAGAATAGTGAAGCTCACACTAGAAAGGCCTCTGCTGGCTCAAGAATGATTGTAGAGTGGCCTTTGGGTCAGCCTACACAGCCCAAGTACAGGTATCCCAGGGGACAGCACAGAGGTCACTAGAATAGTGAAGCTCACACTAGGCAGGACACAGCCTGGCCACCTCTCTGGAAGGGGCAGGGCATGGCTGTCCCTCCAGCTGCCCTGGCTCTTTGTCTATCTCCAGTGACTTCCCAGATATCCAGGCCAGCATCTGTCCTCTTTCCATCCTCTTCCTGCTAGATGACTTGGTGCTCCCTGTGCACTAGTCCATCCAGTGCTAGGAGTGACAGCAACACAGCTTCATGGGCCCTGCTGCCTCCCATCTAGCCTAAGCAGGGCCAGGAGCTGACCACATGGCAGCACTTTCCATGGCTGTCAGCTGTCAGCCTGTGTCCCACCAATGGGAGCCTGCCAACCGTTCCTGTCCATGGGCCCTGAGTCCATCTCCCTGGCACCTCACACATGACTTTATTCCCTCCCTGTCCAGCACCCACATCTGAGACAATGCTGTGGGCAGGGCTGGTTATGACACAGCAAGGCCTCTCTGTGCCTCGAGATTCCCAGAGCTCCCAGCATCCTCCTGTGGCTATGCTCCTTTCCATGTGCCCATCCTGCTCTACTGGAGGATGTGGCAAACTGCACATAGGGTGACTGTGCTGGCCCTCAGCAGGGCAGCCCTGAATGGATAGGCAGGGAAGGAAAACAAAGGCCCTTCTAGGGTCCTGGGCACCCTGCCTTCCTATAGCAGCAGGAACACAGAAGAGCTCAGGGAGATCCAAGCAAAGGGCCAGGGTACCCTGCTCATGCAAGGGCCATCACTAGAGTCAGGGATGAGGGTAGCACAGAGGGGCACACCTACACACCTGTGACCTTCCCTCCAGGGCCCAGGACACAGCCTGGCCACTCACCCAACACTAAAAGCCCATGAACACTGCCAAGGTGGACTATGTCCCCAACCCGACGCACAGCTAGCCCACAGGGACCATGCTGGGCTGATAGCGCTTGAAGGAAAATGGCTGGAGATGCTCAGAGCTCACACACCTGGGGCAAGGCCCCAGAGGCAAGGACAGATGCAGGGCTGTGCACTGCAGTGGAAAGGGTGCCCAACAGAGCTGGAAGACAGAGTGGGCAATGTGCGGCCTGACCCTCTATGTGCTTGTCACTGTGACCTGCACATGCAGCAGGCATCTGTCCCATGGCCTGCCCCCCCCCCCTCGTGCACAGAGAGGTCCAGAAGCAGCCTTAGAAAAAGCCACCATGGCGGATGTAGAGCAGATAGGGTTTCTGATGGTTATCGGTGCAAGGAGGCAAGACACTGACCTCTTTGTTCAGGGAATTGGGAGCGATCACAGCTCTGCAGGGAAATCTAAAATGACCACCTGGCATGCAGAGCCAAAAGGGGCAGGACACAGGGTAGGCACCAGGACCTTCACTGACCCTGACTATACTGAGCTTGAGCACAGTGCAAGGAGGGGTAGCTGCAGCCCAGTCTCCCACTGTCTGAAGCCCAGCGAGGGCTGCCCAGGGGCCCACGTGCAGAGCAGGGTCAGATCACCTGCCCAGCTGTGGCTTTAGCACCACCAAAGCACGCCCTTGTTCCAGGATGTTTGAAATGGGAAGAAAAGGTAATGCTGGAAAAAGAAAACATCAGCTGGCAAGCTTTGTGTCCTTATACATGGCTTTGGCCCTTACTGCAGAATGTCGACCTGGGTGACTTCAGGATAGGGCTGCCTGGCTTGTCCTGGTCACCATCTCTGGGTTGGTGCTGGGAGCCAAGCAGCCAAGGGAGGTGGAGACCCAGATCCTGCCCCACCAGCCTGTTCTGACCCAAATGGGGTACCAGGCCCCCCTCGGGGTGCACAAGCCAGGGCACCTGGGCAGGGAGCTATGTACCATGTTGGCCTGAACTCCTCCATATCCTCTCACCTCCCTGCTGCACCAGGGCAGATTCAGCAACCGGTGTATGCAGCCAGGCTGCCTGCACAGGGCCCGGCGTGCCCCAGTGGACCACTGTGCAGCGTCAGCAGTCTCACGCATGCTTTATCGTGTGGTGAACACACTGCTTCCAAGGCTGATAAGCACTAAGCCAAGCAGGAGCTGTCAGTCACAGGTTGAGGGTTTAGGAATATTGGGACGAATAATTAGATTTCATATCATTACCATGGCACCCTTCAAAGGATCAGGGAGATTAATTTTCTCACCCTCTACTTATTAATATTCATTAGCAACTCGTAAGGCTGAGGCAGGGAGGCCCAAGCTCAGCCGCCTCTTGGAGTCTCCCACACACAGATCAGGTCCTCAGCCAGAGTGCCAGAGTCTGCCCGCCACATCCCCAGGGCTGGCCCCCAGCTCGCCCCAGCTGTGACCACTCAGGTTCCACAAGCAACCCAGAAAGGGCACACAGTCCCCACCCTGCCCACATGATCCCCAGGTGCCTGTTAAAAGTGGCCCCTCCAGTGGTGCTGGGAGCCAGGGGACCTGGGTGTGACTGGACCACTGCCTGATGACCAGATCTTCTCAGTGACCTCCCACCTCCCCACAGCATCAGGGCAAACTCTGTGACATGGCTGACACAGCTGGCCTCTGTACAGCCCAGCCCCAAGGCCTACAGGCTCTGTCCTGGCCACCTGCTCCTGCTGGCCAGGGGGAAGTGAAAGCAGTAGCCTACAGACAGTGCTGTTCATAGGCTAGGCAGGGCACTCAGCACTTCCCTCAGACTCTGGGCTCCCTACATACTGGGAGGAAACAGCTACAGAGGTGGCCAAACCCCTCACAGATGAGGACAGTCCAGAGCCAGCAGGGACATGGTCCCCTTTTCTCCCACAGCTCTGTGGGGAGGTTTTTGCCTGTTTGTAAAGGGCTGGTTTCTCTGCACTTCTTGCCCATGACCAGCCACATGGCAGCAGACAGATGACACAGATGCCACTGAGCCAGGCTCCCACCTTGCCATATTGCTCGTCCCTGCTACCAGTCTCATCTTATGGTCTCCACATAGTCATATGGAGGGGTCTCAAGGAGAGGGCCCCCTCTCATGATCTGAGCCAACTGCCACATCCTGGGGTCACAGACCAGGCACAGTGAGTAGAAGCCTTCCCAGGTGCAGGTGACAGTAGGAATCAGTTAGAGGTCACAGTACACCAGGCTTCTAATTAAAATCCATTTATTTGAAGTAAACAGAAAGTGAGAAGGCATACTGAAAAATACAAAGCTGGTGGCTCCCCAGTAGCCAAGACCAGGGACCCCTGGAGAAGTGAATCCAGACCTAGGCAGGCTGCAGGGCTCAATGTGCAGGTTGGCACAGAGGTCTCTGCCTACCTGCCTGTCCACAGGGGTTGGTGCCTCCCTTTCCCTCAGGCTTCCTGAGGTTGGGTCCACATGCACTTCCTGTGTGCTGGGTTGGGGACTGGGCATGGGGCACAGGAAGTGAGGTAACCCCACAGCTGAGCCCAGCATGCTTTTCCTGCCAGGCATCAACTATACTGTGGAAAAGTGCATGGCTGGGCTCAGGCTCGCTGCCTCCATAGCTGATGCCTCAGTTTCCTCAACTATGAGATGGGGAGGGGCTCTGCCTTTCTGAGACAATAAGGCTACATGGGTATGGGGCTGATCCAATACAGTGCCACAAGTCTGGGTACAGGGAGGGAACAAGGCAGGCCTGCCAGGAAGCAGGGACACAGAAGCCTGGCTTAAAAGACTCTCTGTCCAGGATGGGTCTACAGAGCTCATCTGCTGCCAGCACAGGAGCTGCCCAGTGACCCAGGGTCAGCGTGGAGGGGACACAGATATAGGATGGCTTCATCTGTCCTGTGTGGTTCCTCAGGGCAGTAGCTGCCATGGCCAGGATGAGGGCCACAGTCCCCTTACTCTTCAGGCCTCTGACATCCCCCACCAAGGTGTCTGCTGCTGACCGCTCCCTCCCCCATCCCAGAGCCCAGCCCTGACCCTGCTGCTTACAGACAAGGCCTGCTGGCTGAGGACACTGCCCCAGGCCCTGACCGAGGCTGACGCCAACTCGGAGATCTACAGGAAGGGTTGGTATCATGTGGCGCTTCCCCATCCCAGCCTTCCGGAGGGCGGGGGTCACCAGCCCTGCTTGGGCTGACCTTAAAGGGAAACCATGCTGTGTGGGAGATGGGGTCCCTAGGAGCTACTCAGGACAGACATTGGCCTCTATCTGTGACAGTCTCCACCACCAGTCTGCTCTGCTGTGGGTGGCAACTGGCCTAGGACTGGCCATCAGCTGTGTCCATCAGAAGTATCCTTCTCCAGCTGAGGGACACAGGGTAACACCAGGCCAGTTTCTCACTAGGGAAGGGAGGGAGGCATAGGCAGCGCTGTGGCCCAGTGCCTGCCTGCTCACCCACCCAGTTCCCTTGCATCTCCCCACCTCCCAGGACTGGGTAAGGGAAAGGGGCAAGAGAGCCCAAACACAGCCCAGTTGGGCCTGGCCTGAGGACAGCAGTGCCCTTAACTCCATGAGACTGAGCCAGCATTTTACCTTTGTGCCTCAGTCTCCCCATCTATTTGATACAGAGTACCCATCCCCCCTTCCCAGTGGACACAGAGTAGACTAGCTCTGGGAAGCCATGTGCCTCTGGGGCCCTGGGACAGAGCTTTGGTGGCCAGTGAGCAGTGGGCTTCCACATCCAACAGGAACATGGGCCACTGGCACTGCCCTACCCATCCACACCACAGGCCCCTGAAAGATGAGTCTTTTCATAGCTATTGTAATGTGGGGATGGCTGGCTCTTCGCAGGGCCAGGCAATGTTGGGAGTGCACTGTTCTCCAGCCCATGGCTCCAACGATCCATCTGTCAACAGCACCTCTTCCCTAGGAAGGGGACCAGGCAGGAGGAAGGCCAGCTGTCCTGGGGTTTGCTGTCTTAGGCTGCCCCCTAGAGGCCACCGTGGGAACAACCAAGCCTGACCCACTGAAACAGGACAGAGGGAACAGGGCAGGTGCCCCAGGATAGAACCCCACCATACCCAGAGGTACCCACATCCTCACAGATGGGCAGGGCAGCACAGTGCAGGAACC
Organism: Ctenomys sociabilis; assembly: GCA_004027165.1. Classification (NCBI taxonomy): domain Eukaryota; kingdom Metazoa; phylum Chordata; class Mammalia; order Rodentia; family Ctenomyidae; genus Ctenomys; species Ctenomys sociabilis. The sequence continues at coordinate 11,345 of PVKA01013594.1, read as the reverse complement.
AGCACCTGCCTCCTGCCTGGCTTTGGGCCCTGCTTTCCTGAGTAGTAGAGGGCCAGGACCTGATGAGCCAGAAAGGCAGGGTTCTGGCATCACCAGCCCAGCACCATGCCTGTGCCCGCCAGATGACGGCCTCTGGTGCAGGATCACCAGGCCAGTGCCTGCAGGTGAAGCTCTGTGTGTGCTCCTCACGGCGGAGCCCCAAGGCACCCCCAGCTGTCCTGTGAAGGAGGAGCCCAAGAGCCCTACCCCGATGCACCCTGACATCCAGCTGCTGCCCCAGCAGGCCGGCATGGCATCCATCCTTGCCACAGCAGTCATCAACAGTGAGTAGCAAGTAGCAGCCACCCCACCTGGGAGGGCTCAACCAACAAAGGGGGGGGCTCAGCATTTAGATGCCTGGGTTTCACCCCCAGCACCAAAACTTAAAAGATGCACTGCCCTCTGTAGGCCACTCAGTGGATTCACAGCAGAGCTGAAACTGACACTCCACAGGAAAGCTTGGTCTGAGAGGTCAAAGGCCAGGCAGGTTACAGACAGTGGGTGGAAACTAGAGGGGGCCGGTGGCATGTGCCCCAGGGCCTCCATGGGAGCTGAGCCAGGGACAAGAGGATCCCCAGAGCTCAGATCACTACATGACCCCAGCCTGCGGTCCAGGGTCACCTGGAGGTTGAGGGGCTGTGAGGACAGGATTCCTTATCTCCCCAAACAAACCCAGCACCCACTGTGAGTGGCAGGAGGGGACAGTCCCACTGGCATGACCTGAGGAAGCAACCAGGCCTTGGCCAGCATCAGGCAGGGCCTTTCAGGAGCTGGGAGGAGGTTGCACGCAGAGGCTGTCTGCCCTGAAGGTGGGCATTGAGGTCTGAGGGAGATGGAAGGCAAGCTTGGCCAACAGAAGTCAAGGTGGCTGGGATCAGGGCATCAGTGGGGATGGAGGCCAGGAGGGTCCCACAGTCCACTCATCTGTCCACCCCAGAAGCCAGCTCAGCACCTCTGGGTCTCAGGTCTGGACACTGACACCTCATCCCAGGCAGTTATGTCCCAGGTACACTGTATCAGACATGCAGTGGCCACTTCCAGCTAGCTGTGGCTTTGGTCCTTAGGAGGAGGGGGAAGGAACCCTGGCAGCCTGTTGGGGGGTAGCAGAGGTAGATGATGACCCTACCCCAGGTGCTGCTACTGCTATGCAGCAGAGGGTGATAACCCACCCTGGAGAGGCTGAGGGCACCTGGTAGAACCTGGTGTCCTCTCTCTACAGGGAACTCAGAGCCAGGTGGGAAACCCAGTCTCCCTGGCCAACACCTGCCAGCAAATGGTGCAGGGTCTGGGGCAAAAGCAGAGAGAACACTCCTAAAAGTCCTGCTCTATCAGAAGTCTGAAACAGGAAGATCACCATGAGTTCAAGGCCAGCCTGGGCTACACAGTTTGAGGCCAGTCTGGACTATAACATTAGACCTTGTCTCAAAAACAAAAAACAAAGCAATGTAAAATCTTGGTGTAGAGCACACACCAGAGAAATCCTTATAGCCCTAAAATCCCATATAGTCCAAACATCATTTGGGGTAAATTTGCCCATTGAGCCGCCTTAGCCATTCATGGTACCATTGGACACTCAAGTGGGATGATGACACTCTCTTAAAGGCTGCTGCTTCTGTCCTTTCCCATGGTTCCATGCTGCTCCTCACCTGCACACTCCCCACATGCTACAAGCACACATCCACTCTCCTTCCTTGGCCACCCAGCCACAAAGCCTCCTGAGGGCTCACTGTTAGGAGAGGCCCTGAGAGGACCAGCGAGATAGCTCAATGGCTCAAGTTCCTGCCTGGCTAGTGTGAGGTCCTGAGTTTAAGAGAGGCCCTGAGGCAGGACAGGACCACCAAGAGGAATGTGGATCCTGAAAACCCTCAGAGAGGTCAAGTTTACCAAAGGACAGTCAGGGGAAGCCACAGGAGGACAGGCCCTCTCTGCAGAGACCAGAGCCGACCTTAAGCCTCTCCCCCCTACACACAGAGGATGTCTTCCCATGCAAGGACTGCGGCATCTGGTACCGAAGTGAGCGCAACCTGCAAGCCCACCTCCTTTACTACTGCGCCAGCCGCCAGGGTGCCAGCTCCCCTGCCACAGCAGCCACAGAGGACAAGCCCAAGGAGCCATATCCCAATGAGCGAATCTGCCCCTTCCCCCAGTGCCGCAAAAGTTGCCCCAGCGCCAGCTCCCTGGAGATCCACATGCGCAGCCATAGTGGTGAGCTGCATGCCCACCCTGGGTCCTTTTGTCCTCAGCACAGAGCCCCGCACACAGCCACAGCAGACAGAGGGTCCATGGTGCACCTCCTGCCACACCATGAACCCACGTCGTGGCACAGGGTCTGGGTCAAGAGCCAGGGCAGAAAGTCCTCCCAGCTAGTTAAGACCCTGGTTGTGGCACCCATCCTCCTGGTCCTGGGATTGGGGGCAGGGGGGCCCATGCCACAGGTCCCTGTGTTCCAGGAGAACGGCCCTTCATGTGTCTCATCTGCCTATCGGCCTTCACCACCAAGGCCAACTGCGAGCGTCATCTCAAGGTGCACACAGACACGCTCAGCGGTAGGTGGGCTGTGTGGGTGGGGGAGCACAAGCACCTTGGCCCCAGGGCCCTGACCCCCACACATGGCCCACAGGAGTCTGTCACAGCTGTGGCTTCATCTCTACCACTCGGGACATCCTCTATAGCCACCTGGTGACCAGCCACATGGTCTGCCAGCCCGGCTCCAAGGGTGAGATCTACTCCTCAGGTGCAGCACACCCAGCTGCCAAACTGCCTCCAGGTGAGCAGCCATAGGGCACCTGGGCTCTGGAACAGATGAGAACAGGCTGACCACAGGTGCTAGGCCTGAGGTGCCACTGTGATCTCCCTGCAGACACCCTCTCCAGCCTCCAGCAGCATGCAGCCCTGCACGGCCCCCAGCCCTCCGCGGACCTGGGCCTGGCAACCACCTCATCACCAGCTCTGGACAGGAAGGCCCTGGCCGAGGCCACCAACGGTGAGACCAGGGCAACCCCTCAGAACGGAAGCAGCGGTGACTCCCCCACGGTCCTCCGGAGCGTCAAGGTGGAGGCCGAGAAGGAGGCAGAGGCAGTACAAGCACCAGGCCGGGTAGAGCCTGCAACCCAGGCCCCATCGAGGACGCCGTCTCCGCCCAGCCCCAGTGCGACTCACGTGAAGGCTGAGCTGCCCAGCCCCACTCCCGGGGCCAGCCCTGCGCCTGGAGAGCTGGCCTTAGCCAGCACACTCTTTCTGCCGCAGCTCGTGTTTGCGCCTGACGCGGGCGCCACCCCGGGCGCTGCAGCACCCCAGGCTTCTGAGATCCTGGCCAAGATGTCAGAGCTGGTGCACAGCCGGCTACAGCAGGGCACGGGGCCACCGGCAGCGCTGCTGGCGGGGACCAAGGGCGCAACATGCTTCGAATGCGAGATCACCTTCAACAACGTCAACAACTACTACGTGCACAAGCGCCTCTACTGCTCCGGCCGCCGTGCACCTGAGGACGCCCTCGCCACACGCAAGCCCAAAGCGCCACAGGGCGCGCCCGCTGAGCCCGATGCACCGCGATCGCCGCCCGCCCCAGAGGCGCGTGAGGATGAGACAGGTGGCACGGTCACGCCAGAGGCTGAGGGGCCCGGTCGGAGCAGCGAGGGCAGCCAGAGCCCAGGCAGCTCAGTGGACGACGCGGAGGACGACCCCAGCCGCACCCTCTGCGAAGCCTGCAACATCCGCTTCAGCCGTCACGAAACCTACACGGTGCACAAGCGCTACTACTGCGCTTCGCGCCACGACCCGCCGCCGCGCAGGCCGCCAGTAACCGCGCCGGGTACGGGTTCCGCAGCGCCAGCACTGACCACGCCGCCCGCGCGCACGCGCCGGCGCCGCAAGCTGTACGAGCTGCACGCGCCCGGCTCCGCCCCCGCGCCGCCCAGCCACGCCCCCGTAGCGGAGCAGCCTGTCTCCCCCCGGCCGGGAAGTGGAAGCGGGAGCACTGGGCCTGCCCCCGCACGGTCTCCCGCGCCCCCTGCCGCCGATGGCCCTATTGACCTAAGCAAACGGCCGCGTCGCCAGACCCCTGACAGGTCTGCCTCGCTGCCCGCCCTGGCCGACTATCACGAATGCACGGCCTGCCGCGTGAGCTTCCACAGTCTCGAGGCCTACTTGGCACACAAGCAGTATGCGTGCCCCTCCGCGCCGCTCCGCCCGGCCGCCGTGTGCCCCTACTGTCCTGCCAACGGGCGCGCTCGCGGCGACCTGGTAGAGCACCTTCGCCGGGTGCACGGCCTTCGGGTCCCCGCCCCCCGCGTGCCGAACGAGCCCGCCCCTCGGGACAGCCCCCCGCCTCGCTCTCCGTCCCCCCCGCTCGAGTCCTCCGAGGCCCCCGCCGACCCGGGCGTGCCCACACCCGGGAAAGGCCCGCCTGCAGCCCCAGTGCCCGGCAGCCACCGCTACTGCCGCCTGTGCAACATCCGGTTCAGCAGCTTGTCCACCTTCATTGCGCACAAGAAATACTACTGCTCTTCCCATGCTGCAGAGCACGTGAAGTGATAGGCGCGAGACTGAGGGGCCCAGGACACCAGGAGTCAGGCGAGATGAGCTACGGCTGGGCATGTGCGCTGGGGATTGCTCAGGGTGCGGGACTCGGCCAGATCCAGCTCACCACAGGCTGCACCACAACTGGATGGCCACGCACCCCTCTGATCTAGAACACAGAAGCACCCATTCTACCAGTTTCACCTTCGTGGTCCCCACTAAGCCCACATCCTTAAGCGTTTTCTACCCAAGGCAAGGATGGAGCTGAAGCCTGTCTGCCTCCCATCCAGCCTCAGGGTGAAGACCACAGGTCTGGGTTTGCACAAGAATAAACGGTCAGCTGAGTGTACTGGAACTGTTCCTGTAATCCCAGCAATGAGGGTGGCTAAAGTGGGAGGAATTAAGTTCAAAATGGCCTTGGCAGATTAGTGAGACCCCCGCTTAAACTAAAAAAGAACTGGGAATGTAGCTCAGTGGTAGAGCGCGCACACATCCACTAAAGAATAAAGAATGTCGATCTTTATAATCAAGGGCCACAGGCCCTGCCCATGGAGATGGCCCTGACTCTGCCCAGGAGCAGGGGCTGGGAAGGGGTCCCCGAAAGCCATGTGTTTCTTCATCTATGTTAACCTTTCTATAAGGGCCAGCAGGCTGGGGGGGGGGGGCACTTGTAATCAGCACTCAGCAGGCTGAGGCAGGACACTTGCCTTGAGTTTGAGACCAGCCTGGGCTACATAGTGAGTTAAAGATCAGCCTGAACTACAAAAGTATCTCGAAAGGGCATAGGGGCAGGACCAGAAAGGCACCAAAACTCCTTGGGCCCTTCCCACACACCCACTCACCACCCTGTAGTTCCCTCCTGTGAAGTGGGGTGGGAGGTGCTCGTTACCAGCAAGAGCCCAATGCCCCTGGTGCCACACACTCATTGCCTCAGGTGCCAGTGTATACACCCTCCAGTGTCATCGATGCTCTGCTTCCCAAGACCTGGGCTAGGGCTACTGCTCACTGGGGAGTACAGCTGTCTGGAGTCCCCCTGGTTTCTCCCGTCATTCTGGAAACATGGACACACCCCCAGCCCATTGCTACTGCAGCCCTAAGTTCTCAGCCTACCCAGGAGACATCCCAGAACCTCCAACACATGTCCCAGGTTGATCTCCAGCTTTCTGAGGCCCCACACCATGCCCGCTGTGAGGGACCCAGCTCTGCTTGCCTTGCTTCTGAGTCCAGACTTGATTCCACCAGGACTTGGGTGCCCCAAACCCCACTGCATTGTTGTCCCCTGTCACATCCAGGTCTTCCATCGGGCCCTTGGGAAGGCTGCAAAGACCAGTGCAGTGCCAGTCGCAGGCAGGATCATCCTCAGATCTGCAGGCTCCACCCCACCATGCCCTCTGTGGACTACAGCCTGGCTCAGGTCTAGGGGGGTTCCCCCTTTCTGGGTCATAGACTAGGTACCTCTCCTCTCCTCCAGCAGCCTTCACAGCTTATTCCATCTAGTGGTCAGCACCAAGCACATCCATCCACTGAGTTTATGGTACCAAATGTGGTGCCACTCTCCCAAAGGCCAACCACATACTAGTTCTCACCACAGGTGACCTGAATGTTCTGCCTCTGGCCCAGCCCCCACACCATCCCATAGTATCACCCCCCACCAAGCCTGCTCTTCCTGTAAAACCCAGCACCCCACTTGGCCCATGTGCTCACAGCCCATGACCTGCTCGCTGCCACCCTTCAAGCACCCTCACTCCCCTTCAGCCTCCTGCCTCCCATCAACTCCTCCCACAAGATGCCTGCCCCTAGCCCTGGGCAGAACCACCTGGGCCTCCCTCCAAGGCAGCTGTGAGGAAACCATGTGTCTGAGCCAGGATGGTGGGGCCAGGCACCCCGCCCTGCACCCATCAGTACCAGGTAGACATCCACAGGAAGGCACAGAAGCTCGCTCTCCCAAGCCCCTTCCTAGGCTAGGACCCAGCCTTCTGCTACCCTGTGGTCTAGGACACTAAGGTCCAGCTCTTGCCAGGCACCTGATGGGTACAGCTCCTGGGTGCTCAGTTGGGCAGAAGCCCACCTAGCAGTCCAGGAAAGGGGGGCCATGGGCTGCCAGTGTCCCCACCCAGGACCACCACGCTGAGTGGGCAGTCTAGTGGCTGGGCACACCGGTCCCATAGAAGACCCCCCATAGGCACCCTTCCCACCCCACAAGCCCCTCAGGGAGCCTAGCTCTCAGAACTGCCATGGGACTCTGGGCAGCAGTGGTGCTTGCCCTCCTCTGCACTAACCCTCAATGAGAAAGAAGTTTGAAAAGCCAGCCCACTATCCTTGACTCAGCAACACCCCAAACACAGGAGCCCTGGTAGCCCCAGAATCACGAGCAGCCACTGCGGTTTTAAGTGGAGCTTCAGGCAGGTCCCTAGGCACACTTCCCCTCCTGTGGCCTGCCTCAGTGTCCCCTGAGCCTGGGAGGGTACAGGGCAGAACTTCCTGACAGACATAGCAGCCAGGCCTGGAGCTCTCTTTTAGAGACTGTTTGCCATTTCTCTAGCGGGCTTGCACCCTGTGGTGGGTATGGACAGGCTGGGCCACACCCAATCCCCCTTGGAAGCTCCCTAACCCCATCCCATAGCCAATTCGCTGGGTGTGGGCACACTGGAGGCCCAGCCCTAGCTAGGGCACTGTACCAGAAAGGACAGGGTGAGTTCTGGAGAAGGTGGGCCTGCCGCAGTCCATGGGCATTTGAACTGGGGTAGGAGAGTGCCAAATTCCTCCTAAGTGTCCCGGACATTCCAACTCAAGGTTAAACCCCAAGTCCCAGGTGTGTCACAGAGGTATCACAGTCCTGGAACCCCAGCTCTATCCTGAAATGCTGCTTCGCCTGCTCATCCTGGTCCCTGAGGGCACAAGTGGTATCCAAAGAAGCAGTGTTCTTAGCCCAAGCTGCCAGCGGGGACAAAGCTGACTCCCTGGTGCAATGCTGTGAGGACACCCTCCCTGCCCACCAGACACCTTGTGGTCATCTCCTGGCTGGGGCAGGATAATCATTCCCTATGTTGGGGTTTGGGGGTTGTTTTTTTGTTTGTTTGCTTGCTTGTTTGTTTATTTTGTTTTGTTTTTTTAATTGGTACTGGGAATTGAACTCAGGACCTCATGCTTGCCAAGCAAATCATTGTGCCACTGAACTATATCCCTGGTCCAAGATGGTCATTTTTGTCTGGCCTACCAACTCCTCTCTTGCCTAGGAACCAGAGGAGTCTCTCAGTGTGGGCAACCTGGAGCCTGCTCCTGCCCACAGAGCCATCACGCCATGCCTCGGGACCTTGGTTTTACTGCACATGCTGTGCTGTGGTACTGACTGGCAAGACAGGGCCATTTGTGCCATTGGGGTCACTTGGGACAGATGTGGTCATTTCCATCATCTTTCTGTGTACCTCCAAAATCCTCTCTCCCTGAAATTGTTTTCTAGTTTCTGGTTCTCTCTGTGATTGCTGTCTTGTCTCCAGATCCCTCTTGGCATCTTGAGTGATCTCTCTTCAGCAGTCTCTCCCTGTGCACCTGTCCATCCTGCAATGAAGCTGGAGGTCCATCCTCTCTCAAGTGAGGACCTGGCTGCTGTCATCCACTGTGCTGCCTTGGCCAACAGCTTGTCAGTACTGCCTATGCATCTGATGTTTGATGGTTTGCCATCTGGGTCTCAAGAGGATCACCATGTCCTGGGACTCAATCCCACCCTGCTCCCGACTCTGCTGAATTTGCCCCTCATGATATGCCCAGAGCATACTAGGCCAAGCTTACTCTGTGGGTGCAGTATTCAGTCTGCACAAATGTCCTGTGGCTACTTCAGCAAGCACCTGCTGGCCTGATGGCTTTGATGGCGTGCATAAGACTACCCAGTCCCAAGGACAAGAATGCAGGATGGTCCCCTGGGCTGAGAGACAGGGCTTCCAGGGCCAGCCCCTCCTACAGGCCCAGGAGAGGCCTTTCCTTGGCTTTTCCTGCCAGCAGAGGCATCTGTGTCCTTGTCTCCTGCCTCCTGCTTTCAAACACTGCAGAGCAACTGAACCTCAGGTCCCACTGCTGGCCGTGCCCCCTTGCATCTGTGTGCAGCTACAGCTGCACTCAATCCACCTTGCTCCCAGGGTTACTGTAGAGCAAGCAAGCGCCCTCGCTCTGCTGCCTTCATCCTCTTTGGCTGGGCAGGTCATTGGATGTCCTGCCACAGAAACAAAAACCTGACACATCTCCATGGAGGAGAGGCTCACACAAGCTCACAGTTTCAAAGGGCCCAGTCAGCTGTGTCAAGACAGAGAGCAGAGAGTGGGAAAGCCTGAGCTGCACAGTCATTCATCAGAGCAGCTGGGAAGCAGGGAGAGGGGAAGGTGCTGGCAATGAAAGAGCGGCCTCACACTCAGGAAGGCTGGCACACTCCTGTTGACAAGACACCAGGAGGCCAAAGCAGCAGGATCACACATTCACATCCAAGCTAGATAACTTAGTAACTGAGTGTGGCCCTGTCTCAAAATAAAAATTGAAAAGGACTGGGGATGTAGCTCAGTGCAGAGATTCTGTGTTCAATCCCTAGTATGAGGGAGGGAATAAAAGACTCTGCCCTCCTCTCCCCTCCCCTAGAGACTCCCCTTTCCCAGACAGGATGAGTCACTGATGAGCACAGTACTCAATGAGCGTCCCTCTGAACACACAGGCTCCGGAGTACATTTTAGATCTAAGCCATCCAGTCCCCCCCCCCCCACTCTCTGGGGTCCTGCTCACAGGGAATGCGCCTGTAGCACATTCACCAAGTGTACAGGCAGCTCCCATGCATGCCAAGTTACTAAGATTCCCAGCAAAGTCACAGAGCTGGTGCATTGCAGTGACTTGGGCAGAACCTGGAGCCACTGTTCTTAGCAGGACCCATCTTGCTCTACTGTGTGCTTGAATGATAAAATGTCACTGGTGTCAGCCCTGGGAGCTTGGCAGATGAGTGTGGAAGGACACGATTAGACCGCATGTGAGAAATCTGCTTCTCAACTTGTGTCACTGCGGGGCCCACATGCAGAGCAGTGCAACAGTCACGTGGTCAGTCCTCAGGAAAGCGTGGAGATTCCAGGCAAGCAGAGCAGAGGTAGCCACTGCCAGAGGAGCCATGCTAGGTTGAGGTGGGAGCTGTGTGGAGCCAACCTTCCTGGGGGGAACAAAGTCCCAGGGCCCAGTGAAAGCCTAGTGCAAGCCTAGTGCCCTTCCACTGCCCCTCCTGCTGCCCCTGTAGACCCAGACAGCCTTGCCAGGGTGGGTGTGCAAGCACGAGCATGCATGGGGCAGGGGGTGAGCTGAAGGCCACAGCTCAGACTCTGAAAGTACCCAGGGGTGCCAAAAGAGGGCTGGGAAACTGGGTGTGGTGGCACACGCCTATAATCCAGCACTCAGGAGGCTGAGGCAGGAGTATCATTGCGAGTTCGAGGCTGGCTTGGGCTACATAGTGAGACTCTATCTCCAAAACAAACAAATAAACCATTTTTGGGTAACAGCAGGACTTCTGAGGGTGGACACACCCTTGCTGGAGACTCACCTGGGGCCTGCCACATGACTCAGATGTGTCTTGGGGTCCAGAGGCCTCTGCCTGTCAGTATATGGGTGACAGCAACAAGGTGAACAGTCCAGAGGTGAGTTCAGACACTACCCAGCCCAGACATGCCCCTCCCCTCAGGGCTGGCATTGGTGGCCTTGGCCATTCCAAACAGCAGTCTCTCCTCTGTCACCCCTTCTCATTCCTGTCTACCCTGTAGGCTCCACACAGGGACAGGCAGCCCAGCAAGCATTGTCCTCTCTGAGGACAGTGAGGGCAGAGCACCTATGTAGCAGGATGAAGCCCTGTATTTTTACACCTCGAAAGACCTGCATTTGCACTATGTGCTGCCAGCTAACATCCCTCAGTTCCCACACTGATGGCTGGCGGGCTATTTGGTCAGCAAACCTGAAACCACGCCACTTGCTCCGTGCCTGGTTTATGGACAAAGGAGCAAAATCAGCCTTGATTAGAATCTACAGAGGAGGGAAAAGGAAGCACAAGAGCTGTGGAGAGCCACAAAGGAAAAGAAAGGTGGAGAAGGTTGGCAGCACAGGACCAGGCAACATGAGGAGGCAGCCTGGTAATTAGAGCAGTCCTCACATTCGGAGCTCTATTTGTTTCCTCATACCTGGAAGAGACTAAGGCTGCCAAGTAGCACTGCACCCTGCCTGCTGCACCTGCCCCCTCACCTCCTTGGGCTCCCCCCACCAGGCAGGAGCCTGCACTGCCTTGAGGAAGGAGGGAGACAGGAGAGGTCTTGGAAGGAGGCGAGCTTCTCCCTGTACACACAGGGTACCCTGGGAGTGCCTGTAGGTCTCACCTGGGGTCCTGGCTGCCCTGCTCTGCCTTGGGCTCCCAGCTGCCCCCTCTCTGGAACTACAGCACCCCAGGCCCTGCCCAGACCCTCAACCCAACCACCCACATGAAGGCCCCAGCCCTGAGCTCCTGCTCCTGCTCCTACCCACTCTGGGGTGTATGGGGCACTGGCTGCTGATGCCTACTGCAAGCTTTGGTGCAATAAGCTGTGTGCCCACTGCCACAGCAGGCAATGCTGGGTCCAGGAGATGGCTCAGTAGAGTAAATGCTTCCCTAGCAAGTGCAAGGGCCTGATTTCAATCCCCGGTTTGGGGGGGAAAAAAAACAACTTTGGGCTGGGGAGATAACTCAGTAGAATAAGCACTTGCCTGGCAAGGTCCTGAGTTCAATCCCTGGTACCAAAAAAAAAAAA